>JANIMW010026888.1:0-22177 GCA_024582635.1 Todiramphus saurophagus | reverse complement strand
CACTGTGATCATTAAAAAAAAAAAAAAAAAAAAGAAAGAAAAAAATAAAAAGAAAACCAACAAAAAAACAATGAAAAAACAAACAACAAAACCCCACCAAAACTCAAAGCAAACAACTCCATAAAAAATTAAATTGTCCAGAACTGTCTCTTCTTCCCTCAAGTTCTTCCAGTGTGGATGCTGACACACACCACACACACACACACACACACACATACCCCACCCCACAAGGAAGCCCCTGCCATTAGAATTGCTTTTTTTGTGTGTTTAAGTGACTTCATCCTTTGTATTGGATGTCTCAGTTTTCAAATTTTTAAATTTAGATTTAAATAAATAGACCCTTTATCTGGACATTTTTTATTTCAGGCTTCACAAAGGACTGGAAACAGAATGTTTCAATAACACTATGATCAGAAAACAGACACAAGGCTTCTGTTAAAGCAGTTAGAAGAGATAGGACTAGAGGGAATGGATTAAAACTAGAGATAGGTTGATTCAGGTCAGACATTATGAAGAATTTTTTCACCATGAGGGTGGTGAGACACTGGAACAGGTTGCCCAGAGAGGTGGTGGAAGCCCCATCCTTGGAAGTTTTTAAGACTAGGTTGGATGGGGCTCTGAGCAACCTGCTCTAGTGGAAGATGTCCCTGACCATGGCAGGGGGGTTGGAACTAGATGATCTTTAAGGTCCCTTCCAACTCTGACAATTCTATAATTTCATAATGAAAAGAAAATGCTACCATAGGCCACTGTCATTTGATTGCCTTCTTGGGACACTGAAGACAATGGAACGGTTGCTGTCCCTCTGCCTTTCATGCCTTACTGAGTTGCTCTCCTTGCTCTTGGGCTGTGAACACATTGAGAGATACAGTCTGGATAACATAGACTTTTACCTTGCACCTAAGTGCTAGACATCTAGTGCAGCAACTCCTTTAAAGAGAATGCTCATTTTCATGCTTATCAATGAGAGATAGATTGCTTATCTAAGGAGAAAGTATTTGCCCTGGACACCTATTCCTGTCCTTTGACTACTGTCAGAGAAAGTAGTATGGATCCTTTGGTGTCTCATAAGCACAATCCAAAGCCATCCAGAAGCTACTTAGGTCATGAAGATGTCTGCACTGATAGCAGAAAACAAACATGAGCTCTCAGAATAAGACCATGAGTAGGGTCACCACAGGAGCCTGTAATGTTTGATATATTGACAAATGTTGGTTTTTGTTAGAAAGAACTAGTAAAGAATCTATGAAAAGTTAACCCTTTTTTTTTCTTTCCAGAACAACCTAAAGTAATACTGGTAAAGAAATGTTAGCTCTGAAAACTAATCCATTCATGACAATTTAGTTAGGGAATCCAATGCATTTAAAGTTTTCAAAAACTAAATAACAATAACTAAATAATAATAAGACTATTGTGATATGGGCCATTAGTAATAAAGGATATTAGAAAATGGTTCTGGAGTGAGGAGGCCTCCAAGCAAATGTAGAACTTCTCAGACGCCTTGGATTATTGTCTCTATTAATAAGAATAAAGAAACATTTCAAAAAAGTGGCTGAAATTCCTCTTGGGCCTGGAGGATGAGATAAAATTTCTATTATAAGACAAAATCTAAGATGATTCTATATTCCATGTGCTAAAATTGATTATTTATCATCCTTCCATTTTTTCTCTTTTCTTTCTGTTAAACACAAGAAGTCTAATCTAATACATAACAAGTCAGGCAAGGCCCAAGTCATAAAGAGAAAAAATACATGCTTGCTTATTTTCAGTTATGAAACATTCCTGAATAAAAATACAAACCACAGTTTAGCAAGTTATAATTTCCTCAAGAATCATATAATTTAAAGAAAATTAACTGTAGGAGATAAGACCCATGCATATAGCATATTACTGAAATATGTAGAGATCATAACAGAAAACATGAAGTGTGAAAAGAAACCTCTGGGACTTGTAAAACAACACATTAAAATATGTTGATATTATAAATAGTGCCGTAGTTTACCTTTACTGGCTTGAAAGAAGACTCCAGAGATTGGAACAGAAGATAAATCAAAATAGTTGGCCTCTATCAAATTCTGTTCTGCTGCTATATTTGAAAGCACAGTATTCCTTTATTAACAAAGTTATGACAGCTGTAATGCTTTGTACATAGGAAGGGAAATGAAAGATATAGCAACTTGGACACTTATGTTTCTATATGAAGTATAGATCAGGTGGAAAACTGAATTATTACTGTTGAGCTTCCTATTTTTTTTTAGTGTATAAAGAATTTCATCAAATATACACCTGAATCCAGATAGTGCATGTAGATGATGGAAGGAATGATACTAGAATGGAATAAATAAGCTTCCAGGTCCCTGCACAAATCCTCAAGAATTCTTTGTTGAGATTCCCCAGAAACCCCAGAACAGAGGTTCCCTCTGGTGATTCTGCGAGTAGGAAATGTTACAAATTGTGATTAAAACAGAGAAAAGACTTTTAATAAAAGCTGGATACCTTCTGAAGTGAAGTTTCACAAAATTTTACTCTTCTGAATTATATTATGTAACATACCATGGCTTTTCATTAGCTTTTCTTTTTTAATTGTCTTTCAGGTTATTTTTAGTGGTTCAATTTATTACAAATGTATGCACAAAAAAGTTGTTGAGGTGGAAAGATTTTGCACACAAACTTCATTATATGAAGCTCTGCATGAACCCTGTGTTATTTATGTACAACTGTGCACAAGCAGAACATAACGGTTTATGTTCAGCTGTTGTTGCACAGAAAATTGTATGCAACTCCTGGCACATAAAGGTTTGTCTATTATAGCTTCTGACATTTAAAGCTTTCACTGCCCAAAGGTTTTATCCCTCTTCCACATAGAAATATACTTGGTAATTGCCTGGAAAAAACATTCTGGGAGCCATTTATCATTTCATGGATAATTCAGAAGTCCAGTGGTTTTAGTGCCAGTGCTTTCTTCAGTGCATCTGTATTGTTATCCCTGAGGTGTTCAAAATGGTAGGCTGAATATTTCATTCCCAAACATGCCCTTCTGATTACCCCTAACTTGTTTCATTATGAATTCAGGAAAGAACCATGCTGGGGGCTGGTTTAGCAGACTGTCTGTCAAAATTATAGGTAAAGCTTCCACAACAGCTGTTAAAAATTGTTTCTATCAGGTCCTGCTCCCCACCACAGGCGGTTCCGAAGAACTCTACTTCTCATACCTTTCCTGGTAATGTGGTCAGACTCTGACCAGACATAGGGGAGGCCCTGTCTCTCCACAGACTCAAACTCTACCTTCCATGCCTCAGCTGTAGAAATGGCTGACGCTTTTGTCATCTTAAGCAGTTTTGAGGGATTTTCAAGGGTACCAAGACTACAGCTTCACATACTACTACCTTAATACAGCTGTTTCCAGTTCTACCACTGTCCAAGTGGGGCCACAGCAGCTCTTTCTGCTAGAGAACCAGGATCTGAGCTTGAGCATCTTTTTATATTATACATGTTTGTCTACATCTGTCTTAAAAACCTGAAAATGTCTCTGACACCACTATGTACATCAATGGAATAGCATTCTTACCTCAGTACTGCAGCCAGACACATTTCCTTTTCACCCTAATAATAAGCTTCAGCATCTTCAATGTGTTGCTGAAGACAATGTAATTGTTTAGCCATTGCGTAATCTGGTTAAAACACAAGCACAGCAGAATTACTAAAGTGTAATTATGAAACATGTCATGCTGTTAGTTTAGAAAAAAAACAACCAAACCCTAACAATGTAAACTGACTTTCCTTGTACTAGATTACACTATTTAGTTTGTTCCTTTCAGTTGCTGCACAAAGCTTTGGTTAGACATAGAGTTGTAATATATTCATGCAGATTTTCAGAATCTTGTCCATAACCTAACTTGTTCAGTGAATTGTTCCCTTTTTTAGAGGTTGCAATAAGCATAGATTAAAAACCGGGTTATGCATTTGTGGCTGGGGCTAGAAACCTGCAGAGACAAAATAAAGCTTATGGAAAAGCTTGCTGCTTGCACGCAGAAAATGCATGGCATATGTGATAAGAAAATCCTATAAAGCTGTTTTGATGAGCTGTAGAAGGCAAGTTGCAATGGTCTTGGTCTTCATTTGGTTCTAGTATCTGTTCCAGATTTCTGGTGTAAAATGGGACCGTGTTGTTAGTTAACTGTGTTTACATTCACATTTTCTATTATGGATACTTTCAATCTGGTAATATTTAAAGAGCTGCTGTCTGTTTGGCAGCATGATTCAGAGCAACTTCCTTCAGTGAGTGGAGAAGCAGATCCACAGCCTCCACAGTGTCTGAGGGGGCTTTAATAAAATGTTTGTTTCTATTTGATGACTTTGTAAGGCTCCTGCATACTCACAAGCATGACTGAAAATCAACAGAAAATGGAATTAAGAGAAGGGCAGACAGGAGAAGGAAGAAGGAGAATGGGAAGACAACAGAGCCTTCTCTAAGCAAAAAAGTTCCTGAATTTCAGACTGACAATGCCTGAACTGCTTCTCAGAAGTGGTCTAGCTCCTGGGCTACTATCCAGGCTGAGTTACGAGTCTTCTCACTGAGAACTGACCACTCCATAGACAATTGCTGCTGCCAGGTGTAGCCTGGCTGCCCCAGTGGATTGGGCTTCACTCACTACAACTGGATCCAGGTAGAGTTTGGGCATGTGGTTGCTTATTGTTGATGAGCTTTGTAACTTTGATACCGGTCCCTATTTCCACAGGACCTATGCTTTTTTCAGTCCCATGGTAAATTGATGGCTGAATGCAGACTCTTGCAAACTGTGTTTTCTCAGGATGGTTAGCTACCTGAGCTCAGGACTTTGAACCTACTTCCTGTTACTATACTGCCTGCTTGTGTTCCTCCTAGATTTGGCACAACTCAGTATAAAGCTCCATTTGTTGTGAAGCAGGTATAATCATAGAATGGTAGGGTTTGGAAGGGACCTCTGGAGATCATAGAGTCCAACCTCCCTGGCCAGAGCAGGAACACCCAGAGCGTGCCACACAGGAACAGATCCAGGCAGGTCTTGAAAGTCTCCAGAGAAGGAGACTCCACAACCTCTCTGGGCAGCCTGTTCCAGGGCTGTCACTCTCACAGCGAAGAAGTTTTTCCTCATGTTGAGCTGGAACTTCCTGTGTTTCACCTTGCTACCATTAACTCTCATCCTATCACAGGGCACCACTGGAAAGAGACTGGCTCCTTCTGCTTGACAACCTCCCTTCAGATATTTGTAAACATTAATAAGTTTCCCTCTCAGTCTTTCTCTTCTCCAGGGTAAAGAGCCCCAGGGCTTTCTGCCTGTCCTCATAAGAGAGATGTTCCAGTCCCTTCATCATCTTTGTAGCTCTCCGTTGGACTTTCTCCAGTATTTCCCTGTCCCTCCTGAACTGGGGACACCAGAACTGAACACAATTCTCTAAATGTGGTCTCAATAGTGCAGAGTAGAGGGGGAGGAAAACCTCCCTCGACCTACCGCACACACTCCTCTTTATGCACCCCAGGATACCATTGACCTTCATGGCCACACGGGCACATTGCTGTTCCATGAGTAACTTACTGTCTACCAGGACACCAAGGTGCCTCTTCATGGGGCTGCTTTCCAGCAGGTCTACACCTAACTTCTACTGATATATGGCGGCGTTCCTCCCCAGGTGTAAGACTCTACACTTATTCTGGTTGAACTTCATTAGGTTTGCCTTTGCCCAATTCCCCTGTCCAGATCTCGCTGGATGGCAACAGACTTCGGGTGTATCGGCCACTCCTCCCAGTTTAGTATCATCAGCAAACTTGCTGTTACACTCCATGCCTTCATTCAGGTCATTGATGAAGTTGTTGCATAAGACTGAAACCAAATAATAATAGTTGTATGACTGTACAGTGTTTTGACGATTCTTCTGGAAATTACTAGCAAGTATGACCATGTGAAAATTTGAGTTCTGACTTTTTTTTTAGTGAAGGATTCATTTTTCCCCCACATTTGTGAAAGGGATGCATAGTTTTACTTAATACTTTAAAACGAAGAAGTAAACCACCTGTGATTTAGTATTTATCAAAGCCAGTGGTATATATTCTTTTCCTGCAACTGTGGTAGATCTTGGAAAATTAAGTGTTAAGTCCAGTGGTGAGTTTGCAGCTTCTACCTATCCTGAATCTCACCTACACAACAAATCCACTTAAACCGATTGCTGAAATGCTGCTAATTAGAATGAATGAACTTTTCTATTATGTTATCTCAGCTGAAAAAAAAAAAAAAAGCATATGCTTTATTTAGATTTAAATACATAATGATTTAGATAAGTACCATATATCACATGATCAATTTTCTCCCAAACATTTTTTAGAAAGATAATTAAGCTTGTCAATCAATATGGATATAAAAATATCAATACTAGATGTCTACTGTATCACAGGTATACTGATGTATGGAACAGCAGCTGAAAAACAGTTACTTTAGAAAACAGTGACAGTACTGAATTTTAAATGAGTAAAGAGGTGATCTGGGAAGTTTTAGTTTATATAACTAAAAGATAAGATTTGGAGTCTATTTTCCATGAACAAAAGGTAGAAAATCACGAGATGTCATGAAATGTGTAGATATAATGCATAAAATTTGGGAAATTTCATCAAACTTATACATGCTGCAATCAATATACTTCCTTAATTTGAAATGTAATTTAAACTGCCTAGTCTATTAGCTCTCCTTACTAATGTACCCATAAGCCCAAAATGCAGTATCTTCCATAGTAAAGGATATAGTTCCCAAATCTCTTAAACTTCAGATAAAACATTAACTGCATATAGTTTATTTAGTTTATTTATAGCTTTTTTGCTGTTTATTTTTTTAAGTGACTGCTTCTGTAGCTCTGTTTGAGCAGATAAATGTAAAATTCCAGTGGAAGTATCTTTGCTGTCAAAAGTTAAAGTAAAGAAATGTAATTATATAACTAGTGCTGATAACCAAAAAGAATTAAGAGTTTGTCCTGTGTAAGTCATAACCTTAACAGTAACAGACAACCACAACATTAATTCAGTGACATTTCTATTTTTTCCCTATATCCTCTTCCCATCGAATGCACAATGTAGATGTGGATCTGCTATGCATACTAAGCTTTTTCATTCTCAAAATGTCACAGTTACATATGAACTTTCTGCTTTCCTCTCTGGTAAGTAGTCTGCTCAATTTATGTGCTATGTGTCTTATGGTTCCAAGAAACTAAATTTGAAAAGAAGAGGCTGAATCAATTTGTCTCTTTCAGACATGTATTCTGTTTATACATTTGTATCTGTGTTACAAAAGATTGTAGGATTTTTTTAAAGAATATGGAATGTCTCGGTTTTAATATAGTGGTGTTCTGATGTTACAAGAGCAACCAGGCAATCAGTGTGCAAGGGATGTCTGCTACCTTGAGAAAATGGGGTCCATCTCCATCAAAACTTCATATTCCTCAGGAAAATCTTTTTGAGACCTTTATGCAGAGTGCAGTGCTAGTATCAAGCCTGCACTACTACACACTAAAAGTACTCATCAAAATAAATACATGAGTAGGAAATACATCGCCCCTGTGCAGTACAGTTCACTGAAAGTTCTTGCAAGCTAAACATCAGTTGAACTGCCACTGGGCGCACACATTTTCTGACCATGGATGTAAAATGTTATGTAAGCAAAATAAACAATAGTTGCACAGAAATTAATGGCTATAAAACTCTTCATGTGTTACCTGAAGCTTAGAGAGGAACTCAAATAATAATAATTTTCAATTTCAAAATGATAATTTTCTGTAAGCTTTGAAAGAGTTTTGTCCTCACTACCCATTTTTGTGAAGGAGATAGTCATATTTATAAAGGGATTAGGAAGTATTACAACAGCAGAAACTGGACTAGAGAACACTCCCTGTTATTCCTACCTCTTTACTCATGCACAGTCCCAACTGTATGTAGATATGTTTAAGTTCTGCTTAGAGGACTATCTTACAATAATTTTAATGAGTCACACAAAGAGTATGTCTATGTTGCAAAACAAAAGATGATCAGGGAAACAACTTGAATGCTGGATCTCCATTCATCCACATTGTAAAATGATTACTTTGCTTTTTGGTTCATTGTTTGGTAGTGCTTGAGCTAGCTCTCTGTAGGACAAAAAGCCTGGACATTGTCTGGAATATAGATCATTCCAGGAAATCTCTAATTAGCGATGTAGGCAAAGATACAGCAGATGTCTAAGAAGGCTTTGCAGCCTCAGGAACTTCCATATGCTCAAATGTCAGCCCACAGTATATAAACCCCTTACTCTCACATCTTAAAATCCACTCTAATTGCCTATAGTATGTGTCTTTATTTTGAATACTTTGAAGAGAAAACATATCTAAGATAATAATTGCACATTATGCCATGTATTGTGCTCTAGATTGAGCTAAACCCTGGTCACATGAGACACTTCATTGGTTGTCTCTTACTGGGGCTAATACATTTACTTGTACAGCCACTATAGCTTCATGTAGATAAATTAAACATGGGTTGTGACCCTGACGACAGCTGAAGAGCATCCTCTAGAGCTCACAGGATCTGGTACGTCTGAGGAGGCCTCCTACTTTATGTAAATAAATGATAGTCACTGGCATGCATAGCCACCTGGTCAATATTAGCAGTTCAGTCTAACTTACTGTGCACAACAAGGTGGACAGTTTTGAGGGTCTGCTTTGAGACTAGAGCTGTCATAGTTTTGTGGTGTATTATAAAACTCAGGCACAGAGCCTAGTTCTAGTCTTTTTTTTTTTTTTTTTTGGTTATACTAGTAAGGATGGTAGTAATCTCTATAGCCAGAAATGTGGGCAGGTATACTGGCATTAAGCAATTTTTTCCATGAAGAATACTTGAATCAATAGCTCTCTCCAATTCTTATACCCTTACAAATCTCTTCCAGGTCACCTAAGCAGAAACGAGAAAGGTTTGTTCTCAGTCCAGATTAATTAACTAATGAAGTCATAACCAAGAAGTATTGACTTCTTTCCTGGGCTATGCTAAACTGCAAACAGAAATCTGGAGAGAATTGAGACCCCCAAGGACCAACTGAATATTCCAACCTGGATATTGTTTCCTGCTTTCCATCATAATATTATTTTTAGTGCTTTGCTTTAAGTAATTTCAAGCTTCACCCATTTTCACAACTTCTTTTAGTAGTTTCAAATGTAATCCATACAATGCTTACTCATTCTCCTTTATCATCGCTTAGATATTTAAGAAAGTAAGCTCAACTAACTCTTTTTTACTGCCTCCTCAGTGGCTTAACATCAATTTTATGACATGTCTGCAATACTTCTCCAATAAATATTTTTGATCCACAAAGGTATTAGAAATCTAAGTGGTAACAATAGTCCTTAAATACATTAGTGCAAGTGAGCAGTTATGATCTGGATTTAGTTATGATGTAACTGACAGACCTGTAAAGGCAACAATTAGACTCTTAATAGAGTTTGATTGACATAAAGCATTTAGCATGTTCAATAGCAAATACAAAATCATTTCTCACTTTTCTTTTCCTCTTTTTTTTTTCTTCTAGCCAGAGCTAGCAGCAAGATTGTTTTAATGCCTTAGGCAAAATAATTGACAATATGTCCCTTAGTGGGAGATTATTCTGCAGCCCTGGAACAACACTAGGTTTGTACTATGAGCCATTCAAGTACAGAAAAATATGTGTCAAGGTCTGACAGAAAAGGAAGCACTTACCCTCCAGATTTAAAAATTATGGGAACATGAAACACAAAGAATATTCATTATACCAAGGGCAATTAGTGTTTTTGTTTCATTCTTCTCAGGCCTCAGTCATCACCAGTTACTACTTTTCTACATATGACATCCAAGGAATGCAGCCTGAATCAGTTAAAGATGTGAATCTAAGCCTCATTGGTTAAACCATATTGAATCCATGTCTTTGATTTAATCAAATCTACTGAAAATAATTAATTCAATTCCCTAAATTAAGGCCACTTCACACACAATTTATTTTAAATTTAGTATGTTACTGCATTTTCCTTAAAGGCAGAATACAGAGTCACCCTTAATGCATCAAAAAACGCCTTTAGAACACCCTGAGTTTATCTTTCAAATAATTGATGTTTAATTCAACAAGGAATGGATCATCCTAATAATATAATTCTGTAGTTTCTCTGGTGATATTGTGACTAACACTTCAACCTGTGTGCACTAAAGAATATCTGGTTTTAAGACTTTGTAACATTTTTTCCAGTGAATCTTTAATTTTCATCTCAGTTACAGTAAATATGTCAATTTGCCATATGAGAACCCATTTACTACAAAATCTCATGGCTTTTTTAATGCATCCATCATCTTCATTTTTAGCTGTCTCTTTCAGGGCCTTCACTCTAAGGCATCATGAAAATTATTTTACTGAGGATCTAACGGGTTCGCCACACGTTCTCTCTGATCACTCAGATGGCTGTGAACCCACTTGGAAATTTACTGAAAGCTCAGAAATCAGCTGCTGGTGTTCATCAATCTAAGCAATCAAGTTTGTATCCTCTAAGGTACTTGTGCCCCCCAGAGATCCACTACAGACAAAGTTGTAACAGACAAACTGAGCAGCACATTTACATGGGTCTATTGGACTCAAGTAAATGAAGAAACTAATTCTAAAGACTACTATAACTGAGTGGCAAAGCCCTAGCCAGGTCTTTTGTAAAGAAATTCTTAGAGTAGCACAGAAAGACCCTGAAGTTTTGATGAGGTTCAAAAAAAGCTGAACACCACACAAAGCTGTTGGACCATTCCGCAGCTCATGAGTCATCAGGAATTGCCTGTATCCCCTATTTCTGTTTTGCTGTGATTAATTCATGTATATGGGTATGCAGAGTCACTATTTCAAATGTTTATGTCTATGTAAACAAAACTTTCAACTTATTAAGTGTTGATAAAACCTTTTCTGTTTTATAGATGTGGAAAAACATTGTGTCTGTTACACCAGAGGTTAGGCTTTGCTTTTGAAAGGCTGTTGGAAAATTCAATTTCTAAGAACTTGGGAAGGCTTGTGCTAAAATGTGCTGTCTTACCAGTCACACTTATGTATTGTATAGTAAGTTTTAATGATTTGAATGGGTTTGAATATGCTGAGTAGAAAAAAAGTTTGTGGTGTAAAAAGGTAACTCTAAACAATAGAAATGTAAAAGATAATGACTATACTGGAGGCTAGGGAAGAATTTGTATTCTAGGTTTATAATAATCAGATTAAAATTCTTAATTTCAGCTGCTCTAGCATAGCAGCCATGATACAGAACTGAGCTGAGATGTGGTGAAATCAAACACACTGAAACTACATGGGGTGAATTCATTCAATTACTTCAACACACTTGAACATAGTTTAACTTTCAGTAGTCATTGGCTGAATTAACAGATGTACCACAGTAACAAGCAATTCCTTGCACACTGATCCTGCTAGACATGCATTCCTCCATATGTTTATTTACAGCTCCTCGTTCAGGCACTTCACAGAGAAAGGGAGAGTTAACAGGCTTTCCTTTCCTCGTTATTAAAATGTCTTCAAAGCATTTCACCTTATTCTTAAATTTCAGTTACATCATTTACAATTGGTGTTCAGGGTTTGGGTTGTTTTTTATGTAATCAATTCATTTTAAAGATGAGTCTTGTCTTCTTGGATTTCAGAATGCTCTTGTAACATATACACAGTATAATTAAAATAAGTGAACAAGAAAAGCCATTGTCAAAAAAATGGTGAAATGTCATTAAAAATACATTCTTTGTTAGATAAATTGCTGTATTGCTAAATCACTCTTTGGAAGTGCTGTTTCTGTGGCACTTTCTTGGAAGAATTGATAGGAAGTTGGAAGCTATGCAGTTGTGCTGTAAATCAACAATGATACATTTCTTACAATATCTATGTAAGCCTGAGGGTAGAAAGGGTGATCCATGTTTCCTCCATTAATGTTTCCAGCAACGTTATTGTGCTTGTAGCATTTGTTACAAGACTCTGTCAGTACTCACAGGAAGAGCATTGTGTTTTAATATTTGGCAAGTGTGTTTTAGATAAGGCCCTATATAAATACAAACCCAAAAAACTAACTGAATTAATGGCAGCTTACAAAGGAGACAGATGTCAAAAAAAAATGAATGAAGCAAGACAACCTCTCAAATGATCTAGTAAAAGAAGTGCAGTGGCTACACTATAAAGCCTTAAATTTGTTCAGCTTGATTCTGCTCTCTCCAACCATGATGTTAGTCTGCCCACAATGCTACCAAACCCAGTGTCTTACTCTGGATTTATTGCAGATGTCACAGAACATAAAGGTAAAGAGATCACAGATCCTTAAACTTAAAACTAGCTATTTTTTTCCGACTCATTATAATCTAGAGATATGCTATCAATTAGAGTATTTCACAGTACTTTGAGAAAGAAATGGTTTTTTCTATTCCTCCTAGCTGATGTGTTCTGCATTTTGCATTCTGGAATTTTAATTTCTTTGTGTTTTTTTGTTTGTTTGTTAGTTTGTTTGTTTGTTTTTTCATCACATTGCATTTCTTTCAGGAAACTGAAAATATGTAATAATAAAAGTTCTGTGGAGAAGGAATGGAGAGAGATTCTGTTAGGCATGTGCCATGGGATCATGATACAGGATGACACTATGAAAATAAGTATGAGTTGTTAGACTATCCAATTGCATGAGAATGGTTTTCTGGGCTTTCATGTAGCACAGCACTAAGTCTCTTAAGTTGTCTTCATTGCTTAAAATAACTTGTCAGAAAACAGGAAACTCCAATAACCATCGGTTACTGTAGACAAGACCTTTAGCTGATTCTAGCTTTGAGCATGTGAGGTGAATATGATCAGTTATTTTGTAGGCAGCTGTTCTGTCCCTGTGCCTTCAAGCTCTACCCAGTTGGCTGAGATGTGAACAGAAACCCCAAGGGGTGCAATTTTTGAAATGGGTACAAAGCAGCTTGGCTCATGCTGTATTTCATGTAAGCTTTATTTTTGATCATGATGACATAAGTTAAAAATAGCTGGGATGTGTGTACTGCTCATGAAATAGCAAATACTCTGGGTTACTCAGTGTCAAAACTAGACAAACCACATATCTTTACTCTGACAGCTGTGTTCCTGCTGTCATTCTTGTGTGAACTGGTATTGCTATGGAAGAAAACTGTAGTGATACAGGAGAAAACCTCACATCTTGCAAGACTAGGCAACAAAAAAAGGGATGTGTGACAAATTGATACAAAGTAGTCTTCAGAATGTGGTCACCTCATGGATTAAGGTGAATTCTAAATGCATAAAACTGGAAGCAACTTTAGAAACAATTGTGGAAATATTTTAGGGAGGGTGCTTGTCCTTTCTCTCTTTCTCCCTCCTTTCTTTCTTTTCCTTTCCTTAATTCTCTCTCTATTTCTTTGTCTTCTGGTTTTTGTTCATATCAGAATGAATTCCAGCTCTTTGTGGAGCTTGAGGATATGGTGTAGTCATTAGAGAAATGCTAGGATAAAGGTTGGACTTCATGACCCTGGAGGCCCTTTCCAACAATAATGATTCTATGATTCTATGATTCAGTATTCAGTGCACTCTACAATAAAGATGTCATTTTGTCAAGTCTGTGGAAAATTCAGAAAAAAAATGCAATTGGCAAGGAAAGAACTTGTATTAAGTAAAAAAAGGTCTTCCAGCTGGAAACACTGAGAAAAGTTTATTTAAAGTTATTTGATTTTCATGTTCTGCCTTTTCCCAATGCTTTTGATTCCAAACTAGTTTTGATTTGTTCATAAAAATCCTAATAATCAGAAGCAAGATCATACAGAGGATAATTTACATTTCTCTTACCTTTCATTATTATGTAGTGCTTCTTCTGTACTTTCTTTAGCATTCAACTTTTGGTTCACTTGACTAGTATGTCCACACAGCAAGGTGAGATGAAGACCACTACGTGTTTCCCAACCTCCTGAGTCATGGGTCTGAGATGGGGTATCCAGGGCTTCACTGCCATGGGAGAACATGCTGCAAAGAGGTGGGAGACCAGCTCCCCACTGCAGTCTCCTGACCTTCTGAAAAGACAGAATCAAATCTTGAATCATTTCCATCTGCATTTCTGCACTTAATTTCTGACTGCCATTTAACAACTATGATATATTTGGTGGTTCCAGAATTTCTTATTCACATAAACACCCTTAAGTTTATAACTACTTCAGGTGCCCTAAGTGCTTTCCTTAACTCAATGATTGATTTCAGGCAGCTCATTAAGGCTTATGGGATTTCAGTTTATGCATCTTTTAAACAGAGGTAGGCAGTATTATTTTCAAGACTAAAATAGTGTTTTTAAAAAGCTTTGACTTCTTCAGAACAACAGTTTGTTGAAAAGAATGGGTGCCATAACATTATTTTACCTCTGCTGACCTACAATTTTAGTAGAATTAAATATATGCTTTTGCTTATATTCAAAGATGCCAGATATGCAGTTTAGGAAGACTGGAAGAAGTATCTCTGGAGTTTACTTGGTGTGGTTGAAAAATGCTAAAAACTTGCTTTGCTTTGTCACTTGGTGAGAGAAAACTAAGAAAATAATCTGAAAGACACTAAACAACAACATGTGTGTATGAGCAGATAATAAAAGCCTGGCAGAAATTTTGTAGAATCTAACACTTATATGAGTTTAGCTGGAATTATTCCATTTCCTTGGCTTTATTCTTCAGCTGCAACAAAACTGAGAGAGTTCTAAGCTTCACTCACAGAATGATAACAACACTTTAATAGAATATTAAGCTTTTGGTGTAGCTCTATGATACTTCTTTGTACTTTTCCTCACAAATTAAGGGGAACAACATGTCTCATTCCTGTTCATTTTACACTGTAGATTCATTAAGAAAACATGTAAGCATGGTGACAATGTATTCTTTCTGTGAAGTACTTTTACTTTACTCACAGTTCTGACATTTATAAGAAGCCAGCCATAAAAGGTAATAGTTACAACAAGATTTGAAAGATTTTGGATGCCACAGTAATACCAGTTCATAGGACACACAAAAATAAAGCAGAGTATGTTATTGAGATTTTTAAATCTTAGCAAAGTTTATTGATTTCTGTCATCTGTATTTCTTTCTTTGTTGAGTAACTTACCCTTCTCTTTGTCTGTTGTTACCAGCTTGACAGTCTTGCTCATCAAGGGGGTGGGGTCTATAGTCTTTCTTTAACCTTCCTTTTATGGCTGACACACCTGTAGAAGCCCTTCTTATTATTCATAGCATCCTTTGTCAAGTTCAATTTCAGGTGCACCTGGGGATCAAGAGCTCTTGTGCTCTGTGGAAAGCATCCTTAAAGAGCTGCCAGCTCTGTTCTGCTCCCTTGTCCCTAAGGGCCGTTTCCCAGGGGGTCCTATTGACTTAACTCTTTGAAGAGCTGGAATTTTGCTTTTCTGAACTTCAGGGTCCTGACTTTACTCCTTGCCTGGCCTTATCCCTCAGGATTGTGCAGTCCACTAGTACATGATCACTGCAGCCCAGGATGCCTCCAGTCTTCTTGTTACCTGTTAGCTCACTTGCATTGGTGACCATCAGGTCCAGTATGGCATCCCTTCTGTCAGGGCTGTGCATTACCTGACTTAACTCACCTTAATTCCTTTGAGGTACTTCACTGATGTTTTCCTGTTGGCTTCTACCACCCTAGGAATCCCTGGCTCATCTCCAAAAGACTTCAAGTATGCTCCAGCATACCCAGCACACCTCGGACCAAAAAGCTCAGGTCACTTGACAGCACATTGTGTCTTTAATCTCGGCATCTCATCCCGCAGCTTGTCACAGGCAAGCACAATATTATCCCCCTCCTCCTTCAAGTCTAGTTTAAAGATCTATCAATGAACCCCACAAGCTCATGAGCAAAAAGATAGGTGAATCCCATCTTAGAGCAGCAAGCCTGATGCTGTGTAGGCCATCCCATTATCAAAAACCCCAAAACTGTGGCAGTGACACCAGTTATGGAGCCATGTATTAACAGACCGGGTTCATCTGTTTCTTCCAGTGTCACTGCCTGCAACTGGAAGGAGAGAGGAAAAAAACTGTGCCCCAGCAACTTCCCTCAGTAACTCTCTCAAGGCTCTGAAGTCTCTTTTGAAGTCTCTTGGACTACGTATTGTGGCTTCTTCACCACCCACATGGAAGATTAGTAACAGGTAACAGTGTGAGGGCTGTACCAAGATAGGAAGCTTCCTAGTGATGTCCTTAACCTGTCCTTAACTCCTCAGAAGGGAGTCATCTCCAACTATAACCCTTGTTTTCTTCCTTGTGAAGGTGTCTGTGATACTGGGGGTAGGCCTTTCTGACCATGGAGACACCTCTGGTCTAGATGGATCGTTACCTACATCCTCCATTGACTGTCCTGCCACACCTAGAGCCTCATACCTGTTACACAGAGTAACCTGAGGGGGTGAGGTGGGCAAGGAGGGGGTTCACCTGTCTGCCCCCCCCCCCCTGAAACGTGGACATACCTCTATTCATTCCTTTCATGTAGTTGCTGCCTGCAGCCTGGCAGTGGGAGGATACAGGATCCCTTTGATTTTGGTTTTGTTTTTTTTTCTGTTGAGTTCTCCTGTTTCTGTCTCATGGAGGGCAGAACTTGGCTCCACCAGTATATCTCTTGTTCAGCCTCCTTAACCTTTCTATTTCCTCTCACATCTCTGCCACCAGACCAAGCAGATCACCCACCTGTTCACAATGCACACAATTGTTCTCACTACTAGCAACCATTACCATTGAAAAGCTCTAGCACACCCTGCAGCCAGAGATCTGTTTTTGTGGGAGCTCTGGTCTGGATTGACACATCCATTCTGGTGAATGTAGAGAACAGAGCTTTCTGCTGGGTGGAGACCATAGCTAAGGTCCTGCTGAGAGGGTCATAACCACCAATTGAACTTACTTCCTGAGCTGGCAGACCTTCAGTGCCCTTCTTGCATGCCCTTCTGTGCCAGCTGCTGCACAAACTGCTACACCATGCCCCGACTGCTGCATCACCCTTGGTTTGCCTGCTCTGGTCACAATGCTCCTGAATGCTCATGCTCACCAGGCTGATTTTTATAGGCATGGGGTAGTGCTTTCACCATAACCCTGGCAAGGCCCCAGAGTTGTCACTGCCTCCTGCAAGACTTGACATCTCCTTGTGGGTCTCTCTGCTCCCATGGGATTTCCCTCTGTCAGAAAAACCCAATTCTGGCTGAGATCTGCCACTCTGCTGTGGGCCAGGCTGGCTCTGGAGCAGCTCACCTCAGCAACTGACTGTCCTTATGAGCTAGGGCAAACTCTGGTCTTCTATGGGTAGTGTTAAAAGCATCTCTGAAGGTGAGCGGCCCTTCCAGAAGAATGAACTGAAATCTTGTAGGCCCTGGAATACCCTCATTCAGCTGCTTATTAGAATATACTGGAAGAGTGACTGAATCGGAAATATGGACACAATTCCTCAATAGTTGATATTCTAAGGTTTGTTAACTCACTTTTCTTATACTAAAGGGTCATTGTAGGTATGAAAAAGATTTCACATTAACTGCCACCTCTGAATATGACAATTCCTGACTTCTACAGTGCATATTTATTGTATATACTAATTAAGGAGATATAAACATATATACATTTAAAATTTAAAAGTTCTTGTGAAACTCCCTGATGCTTCACCAGGCAGGAAATACTCAGATTTCTCTTTGGCACTTCTGACCAAAGGAATCTCTGAGGAAAATAGATTGGCAAAATCACCAGCAGGCATAGTCTGAGACCAGACCAAAGAGGCAATAAAAGACATTGCAAAGCTGGCTCAATTCCCATGACAACATTTGGAAGCTGTCAAGAAGACTTAATTGTTACCAGAGGAAAAAAAAAAGAATTACTGAGGATAACAAAGAGAAATCCAAGCTGAAGTGGAAATCAGCTGGGAGGATTTTAGAATGAAGAAACAAATTATAGTAGCAAAAAGAGGTCACTCTTTAATTGGTGAGGGGAAAGGGAGGTTAAGTAAGTCAGAAACATGAAGAAAAGAGGAACAAAGAGATACTCAATGAGGTGGAGTTTTTTTTGAAAGTTGAAGGAAATAGTCACATATGGAGGTTCTTTCTTTTCAGTGAGACATTTATAGAAAAATATGTTTTTCCTGCAGAAACATTCAATATTCCAGCTAACAACCTATCCCTTGTCTCAGAAAAAAAATTACATCCTTGACATAAGTTTAATGAAAATAATGAAAAGATTTTTTAACTTTTGGCATATAGTAAATGATTCAAATTTTCAAACCTTTAAACTTTGCATGAATCAAATAAAATTTCAAGCAGCAAGGAAAGAGTAAAAATAATTGCAACATGATACCCCAGATGGATGCCATTCCATGAAATTTAGGTACTACTCTTCATCTTCATAGAAGAGTTAATTTGCAAGTAATATGTATTTATATTTCCAAGTGCAGTAATGTGTCCAATAAGAATAAAACTTTATGATCTTACATTTTCTAGTATTTGGTGGATATTTATAGAACATCCAGAACCACCTCATTAGCTGTCTGGACAGTTTTCCACTGCTGTACATTTCTATCATAGAATAATTTAACATGTTATATTCTGATCTTGCTGTTATAATTTACTTTAGAGGATAATATAGAGAAATCTTGTGAAAAGTTATTCTGAGAAATAAACTTTTGGGAATACAATTTTTCAAATTTTTTGTACATACATATATGTGTGTCAATATACACGGATTTTTATATTACCTGGTAAAGACATTTTCACCAGTCAATGAGAAAATTTCTTGGAAACAAAAACTATATCAGTTAGCACTGCTACTTATCAAGACTGCATTTGCCAAGATGCCAAGACACCAAGACTAAGATTAAAACAAAGACAGCATTAAAATTACATACTTTATGAATTTAAACATGCCCTATGTGGAAAAACAATGGGCCAATGTTATAACAGATGTGCAAACTTCTGTAGTTTGTTGCAATTCTGGTGAGAAATAATAATGATATAAAAAAAAAAAAAATCATCAAGGCTGATACAAGTCAATATATTTGCATTTATTTAGATTTGTAAAATATGATACCCACTTGAACAAATAAATTTTTTAAACTTCAAGTTAATGTAAATCATAATGGAAAGCTATTTATTGGTAAAACACAGTACCATAAGAAAGCATTACCATAAGCCTTTAGTACATAGCTATGCTGGAACAACCATCTGTAGCCCCTGATGGGTAGAACTGGCAAATAAAATACAGCTTCCACATTAAATTTGGAGCTTTGATTTGTTTTTTGCACTTGTTTGTTTGTGGGATTTTTGTTTGTTTGTTTTTTTAATTTCCATGTCACACTAAACTATACAGTGTTGTCTACAGTGTACTACCTCCGAGTGAATTATGATTTATACATGACCCAGCAGAGCAACATCCTGAAGTAATAAGTTTAGATTTCAGAAAAAATAAAATATGTTGGCATAGTGCTGCTGTAAATGTACTATTTCAAAGTTCAAGTCTAGCTGTCCAAGAGCTGACTAAAATGTATCTGTACAACAGTGATCTAAGAGGCTATCCCAGCTTGAGTAAATTAAGGATTAGGAGTTTAATCATGGTTAAACATAATGCTGCTGGAAAGGCATAATAGGTTTACTCCATGCTAAGGCAGTCAAAAATTTATTGTCTGTAGTCAGTAAAAGTGCATACCTGTTAGGTGTTGTCAGCAGTTCTTACAGACCCAGAGAGTGTCTGAATGAGGTGCACCACAACTCTGTGTGACAGATTAGCTAGTCTTCTTTAAAATGACAGTGGTTTTTTTCCCCTGACATCAGATACAGACACACTGTTCACAGTAGCTCTTTTCCAGCCCTAAAATGTTTGTTGTTCTCATCACAGGAACTGTAAGCAGACTCCAAGAGCATAGGCTATTTGTGGGGAGGGGGCTTTGTTTTGTTTTGTTTTGATATTTTTTTTAATTTTAAATTATATCTTGCAGAAATCTACAAAGACTTAAAAATGTTCCTTGCTGCACTTCCTCTGTATCCTTTGCTATTAAAATGATCAGGGTTTAGAACCAAATGAAAATCACAAATAAGACTAGTGAATCTCATGCTGAATGACCACCCACTGCTGTCCAAAAATTCTTTGCTTGGAAGTGCAGTACTCAACGGGTCAGGTCTGCTGACTATATGACTGGTTTATGCTACCTGGGCACAGGCTTTGCCATTTAAACCATGAATCCTGAATATTTTAAGTATATGTCTGACTTCAGTTCTGCAAATTAAACATTTATCATTGCTACGACTTTTCAAGGTGAATGCAAGCCACCTGATTCAGTTCTGCCACAGCTTTGGTCCTGTGCTCTCTTTCTCTGAAGTGCTTGCATTCTAGCCATCTATCTGCAGTCCTAGATTCACTGTACCTTCAAACCCCTCACACATGCTAAAAGGGCTAACTCACCTAGTTTTCAAGACTGTTCTTGTCAGGACTGCAGTACCTGGACTCCACATTGAGAATCTTGTTTACCACAGCACATCACTAAAGTTCAGCATCAGAATATCTCTCTCAGGGGCAATGACAAGGTTATTTTGTGGCCAAAGTCCTCTCATTCAATTTATTCAAATCAATAGAGTTTCAAAGAAGGCATAAAAGGAGAATTCCTGGAAGTTTCTGTATCATAGGCCCTGGCTTTT
The DNA here is from genome assembly GCA_024582635.1 of Todiramphus saurophagus. Classification (NCBI taxonomy): domain Eukaryota; kingdom Metazoa; phylum Chordata; class Aves; order Coraciiformes; family Alcedinidae; genus Todiramphus; species Todiramphus saurophagus. The sequence goes on along the minus strand of JANIMW010026888.1, from coordinate 1,477 downwards.
GCAGGAGATTTTGACCTGCATGTTCCTTTCTGGAATGAGAGCAGAGTGGGATGCAAGCAGTCAAGCAGATTTCTGAAGGTGGCTGAAATACAGGGTGGACCAACACTGTGTTACATACAGTTGGTTCTGCTATTCACAGGCAAGGAATAACTGGTTGAGGAGATGGTAATCAATAGTGGTCTTGGCTGTAGTGACCTTGAAGCAGTGCAGCTCAGAATGCTAAGGGGAGTGATGAAAGAGAGAAGCAAGACTGCTGACCCTGGACTTCAGGCAAGGATCCTTAAGTGTATTCAGGAAATTCTTGGTGGGATCCAGAAGGACACTGTCCCAGTGAAAAAAAGAGAAGGTGGAAGTGGTCAAGATACATAGGAAGAATTTAGAAACATTACCTAGGTATGTAGAGATTGTTTTATGGAAGATTAAAACTCATTGAGATGTGATGCTTGCAAGGAATGTAAAAATTGACAAGAACATTTTTCTATAGCTACATTAGTAGCAAAATACTGAAAAGGAAAATGTGGGAACATTTGAATGGGTCAAGTGACTTGGAGATAGTGGATGCAAACTAGACTGCATTACTCAGTGACACTTGCCTCACTTTTCCTCAGTGGGATCTCCCAGGCCTCTATGATTAATGAAAAGCTTGAAGGAGGAAACAACTATTGGCAGTAGATGATGATCAAGACTTGTACTTCCTGAAATAATCTCCATCTATACATGTCCATAGGTCAGGCTGCATCCAAGGATGCTGAGAGAACTGACCAATGTCCTTGCAAGGTTGCTTTCTGCCATCTTTCAAAGGTAATGAAGATCAGGGCAGATTCCTCATTGCTGAAGAAAAGCACTCATCTTCAAACAGGATCAAAAAAGAAAAGTTAGCGAACTACAGGTGATACAGCCTCATGTTGTCTCTGGTAAATTCATAAATTAAGTCCACTTGGAGCACATTTGTATATACGTGATGATGAAAACTGTGACTGGGTTACTAAATCATGCCTCACCTACCTGGTTACTTCTGTGATAAAATGACAATTTACAGATGAGAAGAGACTGAGGGATGTCATTTATACAAATCTCAGCAAGACCTTCAACATTGTCTTATATCATGTTCTTGCATATGAGTTAGGACACTAAAGGCGGGGTGAGTGAACCACCAACAGGTAGAAATCTAGCACAATGATTTGTCTCAAAAATTAATTAATTTGTCATACTCATATTGCATGCTGGTAACAAAGAGTGCCAGAGAGGTCTAACCTAAGAATTGTTGTGTTTAATGCCTTTTTCAATGGCCAGTAAACAGCAGTGGAGTGTACTCTCATAAGCTTTGGAGATGATGTCCACCTACAAGAAGGTCCAGAAGGAGGATCTCAGGAAGAGCAGACCTATCAGACTGACCTCGGTGCCAGGAAAGGTAATGGAACAAATCATCATGAGTTCCATATCATGCCATTTACAGGACAACCAGGCAATCAGACCC
>JANIMW010026886.1:0-30159 GCA_024582635.1 Todiramphus saurophagus | reverse complement strand
GGATGGGGCAGCCACCACCTCTCTGGGCAGCCTGGCACAGGCTCTCACCACCCTCAGCACCAACAATTTCTCCCTTCCCTACAGTCTAAATCTCCCTCTTTTAGTTTGAACCCATCAGCCCTTGTCCTTTTGCAGGACTTGCTTCTGCTGAGTCCAGGTGCCCGCCTTCTGCTGCCAGGCTGGGCTTGTCCCCCTGCCCTGCAGTGTGCTTACACAGGGCGTGGGTGGTGGGGCTTCTCCGGCTGTGCGGTGAGGAAGGGGAAGCTGAAGCTCTGAGCTAAAGCTCATCAGTGTGGCCTGACCCCTGGCCGGGGCAGAAGTCGCATTTAGCAGCCATGCTGCTGAAACCCTCGGGCTCACACGGGAGCATCCCTATGGAACGGGAGCTGGTGGCTGTTCCTGCAGCCCACAGCCCGGGGCAGAGCCCGCGCTTGCTGTGGGGCAGATGTGGGCCTGGGGGTCAGCACTTGCTTCAGGTTCCTCTCAGTAAGGTGGCTTTCTTCTGATGTGGTAAAAAATTAAATCCAGCCAAGTTTGGAAGTGCAGGGGAGGAAGGGACCTCCTTTGGGCAAACCTTTGGGCTTTGCCCTGCTTTGGAGACCTTCTTTGTGTCCCTGAGCTCCTGCCCTGGGCTGGGAGCCTGGCAGGGGGAGCAGGAGCGAGCGTTGGCATGGCTGAAGCGCGCTGCGCTGCGCGGCCCCTCGGCAGCGGGCCATGGCCGGGGTCTCCAGAGGGGGTGGCCCAGAGCTCAGGCATCACCTCTGCGTGTGTGGTGAGAAGCCCTGGATGGGGCCGGCCCAGAGGCTGTGGCTCGGCCTCAGGAGGGGTCTGGCGGTGCCCGGGAGCTGGGGCCCTGCGGCACTCTGCGGGGAGCTGGCTGCCGTAGAGGAGATGGGTCCTTTGGTCCTTGGGAGCCTGGCTGGCACCGGGTAGCTGGCGGGTCCCTGGGCATTATTTAACCATCTGCCCTTCTTCCTGGGAACAGTAAAACCTCTTGCAACACTTACTCATGACCTGTAGCTAGTCCTGGTTCCAGGTGAGGGGTTTTAAGGGCTGTAAGAGTGCAGCAGGGAAGCTGCTCCCGGGGCTTGCAGATATTTATAAGCCTCTGCAAGGTGTGATATTTTAAGTTCTGTGTGCACAGTTTCAGCACCTGTCAGGAGCAGGATTTACTCCCCTCTTCTGGCCCGCTGAAGGTTGGAGGGGAGGGGGAACCCTTCCCCCCTCTCTCTCTCTTGCTTTGGAATTTTCTTCTGCCTGAATTTGGCTTTGTTTCAGTAGCTGTGTGTCGGGCTACCACCCACGTCAGAACCAACAGTCGCCTCCTGAAAGGCACCTGCTGACTGGGAGGCATCGCTGCTCCGGCCGGTGCCCGCTGGCAGAGCAGCTCGCGCAGGTACTGCGGGCGCTGGGCGGTCGCTCCCCAGCAAAGCTGGCACCGAGTCGCCCCCCCTTTCTTACAACCTGGGTGGCTCTTTAATCCCCAGTGGTGATTTAATCCCGGGAGGCTTTTGCTGAGCTGCCAGGGAATCCTCCTCTCATAAAAAAATGGCGAGTGTTTCCCGCTCCAGCAGCGTGGTGCCGTGCCCCACCTCTGTGTTTCACTGCTGCGTCTATCGTAGCAGCGCGGGAGGACAGAGGAAGGAGTAAGTGTCGGGAGGCCACGCAGCGACCGTGGCCATAGTGGTTTGTACCTCTCACTGGTGACCTCCTTAGGGCTTCCAGTCCTCACCCAGCGCTCCGGCTGTGTGCCTGCTCTTGTTGGGTGCGCTTCAAGCTGGTCGCGTCTCCAAAAGCCTCGCTTGTAAAGTTTTCTCTGAAAAACTGGCTTGGGATGAATTCTTTTGGTGTCCCTTTTCTCAGCTCTAGAAGACAGCTGCGGTGGGTTTGGAGGAGGCAGCTGCTGAACAGCGTGTGGCAACACACGGCTTCAGGAGAGGAAGCAGAGCTCTGAAATAAAATGACCAAGGGAGTTTCCGTAGCGGTGGGATGACTCCCAGGGCTGGGACCGTGCAGAAATCAGTGCTTCCATCCTGGCCTCTTCTCGAAGGTGGGTCCCCAGGCTTAGCTCTGTGGGTGCAACCTGGTCAGAAGGGAGCGACAGCATCACCTCGTGTGTGTGTTCGGATGTGGCTGTGGAGTGGTGTGTCCGTCTGTCTGTACTGCTGTGTGTTCCCCAGTTTGGGACCCCCGGCCTAGGAGGGACTAGGGGAGAAAGCTACGGCTGCAAGATTGTGTTGCTTGCTCATCCTGCGCTGTTGAGCTTCCTGGAAGCACCGAGCCTCCCTGAATGCACACCCCTGCCTGCCGCCTTCTCCCCTGCCCGCCTGCCAGCTTCACCCCTGCCTGCGGGCTTCCCTGCTGTCCCCTCCTGACTGCTGAAGCCGAGCTGCTGATCAGGAGGTTCTCCATGAAGACATTTGGTGCTGCAGGTGCTTAGTCTGGGAAAACTCCGCAGCCCCTCTGTGTCCAGCAGCTTCAGAACAGAATTTTCATTAGTGTCTGTCGTTCTTCTTTCCTCGGGAGTTGAAGAACAGCCTTGAAGAGGAGAAATAAGAAAGGTGTATACATTTATCCTTTCCTTTTTCACCTAGGCCTTTGTGAGCAACAGTCACACGTGTGGCAGAGGATTACAGTCACTCTGCATCTTGCTTCTCCAAGTGGCTGGGTGAAACATTGCTGTGTCTTGCAGCAGTGGCTGGTGTGCGGGAAAGCTCGGGAATTTTCTGGTAGGGCAACTGCAGAGTTCAATCGTCTGCAGTTTCTTCCTCGTGTCTGTACCAGACAGATGAGCGAGGAGGGGAGAGGAGGCTGCTCCTCGGTTGATCATCCCTGATTTTTTTAGCTCAGTCCCTCCCGGCCTCTGGGCCTGTCTGTAAAACAAGCAGAGCAGAGGGGATGCAGCTCTCGCGCAGCTGCCGGTCCTGCCAGAGCCACAGCTCCCTTGGGCGAGGGTTTCATCCACGTGGCTCTTGCTTTGGCCGCTACCTGGATAGCCAAGCTAACTGTAGAGATTAGGTGACACTCGGGCTGTTTTGCCATCTTGCTTTTATTCTAAGAGTAAATATTTAAAAAACAGGATACAAATGCATGTAAATGACCAGAGATGGGGAGATAGAGGCTTGGCTTTGGGGATGCCAGCTAAGGGAAAAGGGAGCCCAGTTTTCCACTGCCTCTCTCTGCCTCTTGGACCAACTTCACCTCAGAGGCTCTAGTGAGCATTGAAGATTTTCTCTGTGTGAAAAGAGGTTAATTGATATTTGGGAAGAGCCTAAATGATGTTTCATTCCAGACAGCTAGCTTGTGTTTGGAATGTTAAAGATACAGACTTTTATCTGATCTGGGGAGGAAAGAAATGCAGCTGTCATTTTAGAGTACTGGCAGCGTAGCAGGATTAAAGCTGCCAGGGAGCTTGAGGGCTGGAATTGCGTTGCTAGACAGGGATGATCCGGAGGCCTGTCCTTGTGCAGCTGAGTCCCATTTGGGGATGTAGCCCTGGAGTGGGAATGCAGCAGGAAACAGTGGGCCGTGGCTCAGGACAAGATGGAAACAGGGCTGCTGACCTTTCTGCAGACCGCTTTGTCCCCTTAATGGGAAGTGATCTGCCAGAGCTGCGGAAGAGCATCAAAACTCGCTGCCTTTAGCTGGCCAGTTAGTGAAGGAAGGAATACTGTCTGTGAGGTTATCCTGCTGACAGCAGGGAGTGTGTTTAGCTTTTTCTTAAACTCCCACCTTCCATTCTTGTTTGCCCTCAAAAGCTGATGAGTTACTCCAGATCTACGCTGGTGTTGCAGCAGGTGAGCCGTGGTCGTGGAGTTGTGTTTCTGGTCCCTGTGAGCCGGATGGGGATGTCTGTTCAGCGGCCTCTCTGGAGGGATGCTGTGGGCCACTTACTACCAGTGACCTCCCCTGGCAGGAGATACGGTGTGAGCTGATGAAGATGTACGGGGCCTTCTAAGAAAATGTTATTGTAGGCAGCTGGTTTTGCCTCTGTGGCTTTTTTGGGAGGATGTGCGAACTCCTTGGGAGGGACAGTGTGCCCTGAATGAGCACTGAGGGCTGGGAAAGGCCTGATCTGCCCAGAAGAGAGGGACTTTTGTTTGAAAATGTGACCCTGCTGCTGTCGAACGTGGCACGGTGGATTTGAAGCAAGTCCTCTTGGGTGGGTGGGACATCTCACACCGGCTTTGGTGTGTGGTGCTTCATGAGAGCACGTGCCCCAGTCCCTGCCTGCGTGGGGGTCACGCAGCGTGCGTGGCACCGCTCGGAAGGAGCCACGGCGAGTCCCTCGCCTTGCTCTTCGCACCGCAGCGACCGACGCCTGTCTGCATCCACCCCTCCAGAACAGGCAGCGCTGGGAAGTCTGGCAAAGGCTTCTCCCCTGGTACGTCTCTTCCTGTAGGTAAAAGACCTTCTTGGTTGTCACCTGGAGCGCTTCAGCAGGGGTGTGGTGTACGAGAGGATGCTAACCGAGCTGGGAAGTTACTTGCACGTTGCTGCTCAACAGGGTTATGCTCTACCCAGTACAGGCTGGAATATCATGCCGTGTTTTTGTTCTGCAGCGTTGCCTAATGGTTGTTTCTTTTTGGAGATGGGCATATTTTCAAAAGGGCCGAGTACTTTTACAGCCGATATTATGTACAGTTAAGCGTGCTGAGGTCAGCACAACTGGATAGCGTGCTTCGGGGCAGAATGTGATTGCTGGAGAGATCAGAAAACAATTTCTCTCCCCGCATAGAGCATTACACAATTGGCTGGATGCATTATCGCTTCCCCTGCAGCATCAAAGCAACGCTCGGGGAGAGGCCACTGGATTAAGTAACGCTGGCGTTTCCGTAAATGCCCGTGTAATAGTTTCAAAATGTTTCAGAGTATTAATGCTTTTCCTTTCCCAGCACTTCCGAGAGGCAGGCGGGAGTGTTCTGCCTCTGCGGCCGACGGGGTGATGCGGAGGCCTGGGCGAGAGGGGATAGGTAGGCAGGGCTGGGAGCAGCAGTCGGGTCCTTGAGCTCCACGTCTCGCAGGAGGATGGGCAAGTGCCCGTGCAGCAGCTCCGGGCGGACGTGGCCGCCGCAGCAGCCGGGTAGCGCGTGCGCTGCGTGGGTCTCGAGCCGCCCGCCTGGAGCTGGGCGGGTTTGTGAGGCCCGAAGGAACCCGCCGGGCTGATCTGCGGCGATAAGTCGCGCTGAGGTCCCTGGCTGCCTCCCGCCTGTTCGCTCCGCTCGACCGCCGCTTCCTGTTTGCAAGCGAGGTTGTCGGCAGCGGAGGGCAGGAGGAAGCGTTCCTCTGTCCCGGAAACATGCCGGAATAGGTGGATCTTCAGCACCACGGGGCAGGTGACACGTAACCTCACACTGGGAGATGTGCTGCAGCTCCAGGAGCGAGCAAGCTGCGGTCTGAGGTTGCAGCTGTTGTGGGTGGGAAAATGTGAGTTATTCGGGTGTCGTACAGAAGTATGGATCACACGGGACACGTAGCCATGCTCTGTGGTGGAAACCAGCTTGTTTCACACCTTAGGGGAACTGAACTGTGTTTCGTGGCTGAGGCTGGGGCTGTACATCAGCCAGAGAGGGATGGAGAGGATGGATTGGTGTGCAGGTCACTCTGCAGCAGACGGCTTGCAGGTGCAGTGTGACGGTGTGCGGAGGTCTTGGTGTTGCACCCAGAGGAAACTAGACCTGACATCCCAGGCAGAGCTCTTTGAAACGACTCTAACAGTTAGACACAGAAATTCGGCAAGATTAACCTTGGATTTGGCCAGGTTCTCCTTTAACTGTTCATTTTGCTTTGCCCTAAACACACTGAATGCTTCGTAGGCACTTCCATAGTACCCGGTTCTTCTCTAGCACTGGAGCGAATGGGACTTGTGCCGTTGTAATAAGTGACGCTGCTTCTCCACTGGGATTGTATTTTTCAGATAGTTCAGGAAGAACCTGAGGAGGTGTGGGAAAACCCAAACAAAAATAAATAGCAGTGTCAAACCAGTTTTAACTTGGAGTGTATCGGGTGAATTGGGAAGCAGCTCTCAGCAGCAGGTTCTTCCAAAGCATTTTGTGTTTCTTTTAACGTCCTTGCTCAATGGTGTTCTGAGTGATTCACCTTTATAAAAGCAGATTTTCCTGCACAGTGCTTCTATGCTCTTGACCTACTCTTGCTGAAATCCCTAAAGAAACAATAAGCAAACATACTGCAAGTGAAAATGTTGTACTATAAACCCTTGAAAGTGAAACCATAACAGAAAGAGTACTCATGTACTCCTTGTCCTTGTGGGATGGCAGTTTGAGATACATGAATCAGATTATTGTTATTCCAAGGCTGTGAGAGGTCGGCTCAAAACGAAGGGTGGGTGAGAAGAGGAAAAAAGAAATGCAAGTTGTTTGCCTCTCCTCCCGATCATACGACCTGTTCGCGTACGTCCCGTGGGTTCTGCTGGGGCAGGGGTTCCCCCGGGAGCGCGGCGAGGAGGCAGCCGTGCCGGGTGGGAGAGGAGCGCCTAGCAGACCGTGTGCCTCGCCACAGGTGCCAGCCCCAGGGGGGTAACTTTGCAGGCCACAAGACCGGACAGGAACTTCTCCAGAATTAAGCTTTCACTGGGGATTTGGAAAAAAAAGAGAGAAACCAACAACAACAAAAAAGCCACTCAAAAACCTCTCTTGGAAACTATTTCACCCGGGTAGCTAGATATATACAAGTGTTTGTTTGCTATTTTGCATTTCCAGACCCAAACGTGCTCCCAGTTGCCTCAAAAACAATCACTCTGGAGCACTGACAGCTCGTGGCAAATGTCCTTTTTGAGTCGCCTCAAAAACCATCACTGGGGCACTGACAGCTCGTGGCAAATGTCCTTTTTGAGTCCAGAACCGATGTAACGCGTGCAGCCGGCTGTGCATCTTACTGCATCCAAACCCATCGTGCCTCTGGGTGCCGCGGCACTGTGGGAACCCGGGGAGCAGTGGTTGCGCTGGGGTATCTCCTTGGTGTTGGTGGGCATGACAGGGACCCAGGTCTGCTCTCCTGGCTCCTGCGCCAGGCTTGAGAGCAGACTGGTGCTGTGGCTTTGAGACATGAGGCTTCTTCACACCAAAGCTGATTCACCTGGAGAATGGGGTTAATGATGTTGTCTCCCTTGGATTGGGTGACACCCAGGAGATTTCATAAGGAAGGATGGTGTTCTGAGGGTTTAAGGCAGCGCGTTAAAGATGAGGCACACCGGGAGAACTGGCTCCTTGGTCTGAGTGTGGTGAAACGGGACCCTTGTTGATCAGCCGTGGCACGCTGCCGTTGCGGAGGTGATGCAGCTGCTCTGACAGCTTGCACAAAGCTGTGCTGATAAGCCGCACGGGAGAGCGGTGTTGGGTCATGGGAGTAGTCACAGCCCTTCTCCTCAGGAGATCTGAGAGCCAGGCGTGAACCCCGGCTACCTTGTTGGCTCCCGGTGTGTTTAGTCTCGTCAGCATGCCAAGAATTTCTGTGGAGGCTGGTCACGTTGTCACTGGTGAGCGTCTGCTGCAGTGTCCTTGTCCGTGGTGTACTTCACAATCCAAATAAAAAAGACATTTATGGCCACCGAGCTGACTACTGGGCCTGCAGAAGTTCATGGTGGCAAGACACCTTTGAAAGAGAGAAAATAATCTTCAGTGACCTCTTCCTTAGCTTTTTTGGGGGTCTTTACCAGACTATATGTGGCCAAAGCTCTCTGAAAAGAGCTGCTTGCCCCCAGTAGCATCTTTGTGTGAAGATTCTCAAATTTCCCAGTAGCTTAACTGTCCCTTGTAAGCCTGCCATCCAGGTGGCTCGCTGGGATGGAAGGGCAGCCAGTCCTTGCAGGTTCTGAATTACTGAGGTGTTTGCTGTGGCTCCAGGTGCATCTTGAATGGGCACCAGGCATCTGGGGGGTGGAAGAGGCTCTGCTTTCTTCTGGGGTCACCCTGCAGTGCTGCTGGGCATTCCCATCTCCTGGGTGGCATCTTTAGGCCCATCTTGGGATGAAACCATCTGTGTGCCCTTGGTAGCTCTTCCACGGCTCTCCTCTGCTGTTGTCCCTCTCGTAACTGCCGTTCAGTGTTGCGTGCTCTGGGAGCTCTGCGCTCTTTAGTTGTTGTTTGTCATCGTGGGAACCGCTTGTTCTGAAACCAATTACAACCTGACAAAACTGATCTGCCTTATTTACAAATACATCCATCTGATTGCGGACTGCTTGATGGCACTGCCAGGAGAACACGAGGCCTTCGTTGCTGCTGAAGGGCTCCCGCGCGATGGCTTTGCCGCACGATGGCTTTGCCGCGCACCTTCCTCCCGGGGCAGGGGCAGGCCGTGTTTAAAGTATCTGATCCTGTGTAAACCGAGCCGAGATGAGACATCGGAGTGCCGTACGTGGGTCCGGGCCGGCGGGAGCCTCGTGGTGTGTGTGGGGTGGGAGCCCGAGCCCTTTGGAAGGGGCTCCCGTAGGTACCGCGCTGGGTGGGCTCTCTGCCTTGCCCGCAGCGTGGGAGCTGGGACTGCTGGCTGCCCGGGAAAGAGTGCGGCTCGTCCCTAATCGTCCAGAAACATGTCTGATAACTGAGGTCGGGCTCCTTGGAGCTTCCTCCCTGGAAAGGAGTCTCCTGGGAGGTTCTGAGACGGCAGGAGAGGTCGGCAGGTGTCTGCGGCGGGGGCTCCTCTGGCCTGCGTTCCTGGAACTCGGCTCTGGAAGGGCTCGACAGAAGAGGGAAGCGGATGGGTTGTGTCAGGGCTTTGGAACTTAAAAGCCATCACAACCGGTAGCCAAAACTGTGTCAGGCTATTTTCGTTTTTCTATGAAAGTTCGGTTGCAGCTTAAAAAAGATGGGAGGCGTTCTGAGTCAGGACTGATTTCAGCCCCAGGCCAGCAGTACAGAGCTGAATGCAGTGACTTTTAGAAGCATTCTCTAAAAGCCTCTGTTCCTTGTTTACTATGTCTGTTACCCAGGAAGGGCAGAAAAAGAGAGACGTACGTATGTAAACAAATTTAGCACGAGAGAAACGGGGAAGAGCTGCTCCCTAAATTAAGTAATTAAAATTAGCATGACTAGGTTTCAACATGTAACTGGAGGTGAGTGAATTAGTCATTGTGAATGATATGTATGATAAATTCAGGCCTATTTTTGTTTGTGATTTGTCTAGGGATGAACTTCAGCTTTTATATTTATAAATAATCACTCAGTTTTTGCTGGCTGAATAGCTGTGAATTCATAAATCAGTATGAACTGGAAGTGCAGAATACTGCAATCTGCATATGAAAACCTGTGCTTTTATCAATCTAAGTTGTTGTGGTTTTTATTTCCTTTTCAATTCCCTGTTACCATAGCAACAACAGTTTCTATAATGGTGAACTAGTCTCGCCATGCGAGTGTGAGATAGGACACTTGAATTTTGCCTCCAGGGTCTCAGGTGCTGGACCAGACTGTTGGGGTGCCTGGCGCCCGCCGGTCCCTTGGCATGAGCTGTGCCAGTTGGGTGTGTGGAGTCTGAGGTTGGTAGCTCTGCAGTGGGTTGAACTCAACTCCTCCTCAGCAAGTGTTGGTGCCCGGGGCTGTCAGTGCAAGAAAATAATAAAATAACCAAAGGTCTGTTAGAGAAAATCCATCCTTGCCATCGTTTTGTGGCAGAAAGGCAGCGTAACGTGGTCCTGGCCGGGTGGTGGCATGTGTGGGGTGGGTGGCCCCTGGTGCCACCGGCTGCTCTCCCGGAGCGGTGGTCCTGGCGCAGTGGTCCTGATCCACTCTGCGCTCCCTGGCTCGTGTTTAACGTGGAGTCGCCCCGTGGGTCCTTGGTGGCTGTGTACCCAAAACGACAGAGAAGTGCCCCGAGCAGCGGGCGTCTGGCCAGCGGCACCTCATGGCTCAGGGTGCCGGGGTTGGCACGTTTGGTCAGAGATGTTCCCCGCACGGGTCGAAGCTGCTCGTGCCCGTGGCAGCTGCGGGAGCAGGACGTGCCCGCGGCTGTGCTGTGCTGGCCCTGACAGCAGTGCCGACAGCCGTCCCTGGGCCCGGCTCCGCAGCGCCCTACCAGCCTGGGCCTGGGGCCTTGGGCTTGCAGAAGAGGGTGGCAGCGGCCGTGTCCCAGCTACTGCTTGTGTGGTAACAACCTCTGCTTTCCCCCTCCTTCTCTGTTCCCTGCTGCTGGCAGGACTGTAACAGGTTTTTAATAAGAAATTTTCCGAAATTCATCAGAGGTAAATAGCATCCTTTTGATTCCCTCCCCGCCCTTTTGTTCACCTTTTTAACAGGCTGTAGTTTATTGCAGATGTGGCACTGCGTGGGGAAAAATACGATTTTTGGCAAAATGATTAATGTAAATAGAGATGATTTTCTGTGCAGAGTGACAGTTTGCTGGTAACCTGTCAGCAGGGGTATGTTCTGCGGCCCCCCAGACTCTGTCCATCAGGTCAGGATGTAGCCCTGAGTACAGCGGGCAGCTAAAAGCAGGAGGAGGAAACGCAGAGAGAAAGCAGAACAGCAACGCGGAAAGAGAACTCTCCTCTCTGGTGACGGGAGCTTTCAATCGCCTTGGCGCTGAGCTTCCCTGGCCCCTGCAGCTGTAGAATGACCCCTGCCAGCCAGGGGCCCCCGCTGCATCTCCTCCAAAAGCAGCCCGGAAACGTGGAGATGCTCCAGGTTGTACGTTGGTGTTAGTGGGGGGAATGATTTAGTTTTTTAGCTTTAAATCCAACTGGAAAGTCATGCTTCTGTTCCAATGAAAAGATCATCGTGACATAGTTATAGCTCTGTATAGGGCAGCTGTTCTTTATCCAGCAGTTCATAAAACATCCTAGCTGGAGGCGACTTACTGGACATCATTTATCTGTGGCATTTTTCAGGCGGGAGAGAGAGAAAATAATCTGTTAACACAGTAAGATTGTTAGGATAAAACCCATGTATTTAAAAAAAGTTAATTTGCTTATAATTATGAATGAAATCTATGGCTAAATTTGCTTCAGTATTTGCAGGTTGCTTAGTTTGGAGGATAATCCAGGACTGGACAACTTCCCTGCTTTATTTTATTCGGCTTCAGTCTTGGTTTGAGACAAAGACCTCTCAGATAAAGCGTAATTTTTCACTGAATTCAAGAGGTTGGAATTAATCCCTAATAAGATATTAGTCCTGTAACATTCATATTTTCCTGAAATAATGTCAGTCTATCTATGTAACCTTCCAGTGTTTATATAACTGTCACTGAAGTAATAGTATTTTTATTCATAATCTAAATTTAAAAAAACCTCTTCAAGTATAAATCTCAATTTTGGTCTTAAAATTACTTTGCCAGTGTTGTTAGAAAAACAGGGTTGTTTGTAAGGGTCTCAGATGTTTCCTTCCACGCGCTCTGCCTGCCGTGCTTGATCCGCCCCTCGCCGGCTGCCTTCCTCAGCTTCGGCAGGTCTTCCCTAATTAGCTCCCCGAAGGCCGTTACGCGATTTCCCCGAAACGGGACCGAGCACAAGGCCATCCAGATGATAAAGGCCTTGGGAACTCGGGCCGTTGCTTCGCGCGCCCAGATGAACCGGGCACCCGCTGCCCCTCCCGAGAGGCAGCTCTGGGGAGAAGCTTCGTGTTTATTGCACTAAAACGTGACTGTCTGTGCTCCTTCTCTGCCGGTCGCTGTTGGGCTTGTGTGCTGGCAAGGGGGGGTCCGTGGCCCGCCCGGGGTGGGCCGGTGGCCAGGAGCCCTGCCATGCCCCGGCCCTGCGCTGCCGAGGCTGGGGAGAGCTCGGACTGGCCCCGCTCTGTCGGGAGTTCAAAGGGACCCTCCTCCCTTCAGATGAATGTTTTATCCATCGGATTATTAAACTGTCTGTTACTTCCCCCAAAAAACACGTCTCCTCTGTACCTTTAGATCTTCCTGGCAGCACAGACGTCTTTGACAGATGCTCATCTAATCTGTTGGTAAAAACCCGCGGTGATGGAAGATCTGACATCCTCCCTGGTTACTCTGCTAACTGTTTCTGATTAGGATGCTTCTTCCCCAGTATTTAAACTAAATACTTTATTGTTGTTGTTGAGAGAAGCCAACTTGTTTGTGAGTTTCCCTCCTGCTCGTGAAGACGAATCGATCAGCCACGCTCGCCCAGCAGCTGCTCGTGCAGGGGAAGGCTGTTTCCATGCCTTCTTCCAGTTCTGGCTTTCCCCAGGCTGAGCAGAGCTGCCCTTTTGAAAGGAAGCCGCGGCTCGGGAGCTGCGTTTCCACTATGCTTTACCTGTGCCAGTGGGGCACACAGCGGATCCGAGCTGACCCTGCTGTAACTCTCCTGTCAGTCGGACTGACACCTGTACGGCCCTGGGCTGAACCGGGCAGGCAGCCTCTGTAAAACCCAACAGTTGCAGGGGCTGAAGCGTTATTACTTGGCTTAGTAAAGAATTTAGAAGGTGGCATAAATCTCCTTTTGTCCCCGTTATTGCTGTGTGAACGAGAGGAGGAGACGTGAATTGGTTTTTGTGGACCTGCCGGGTAGGTTTCAGCGTGATGGATGGTGGGTGCCGCTCTCACGAGCCATCCTTCATGGAGGTGCACAAATGGCAAGCCGCGCTGCCGTGGCTCCTCAGCGTGTGCATTTATCAGGCTGTTTAAGGCAGCCTCATTAGCTGCCTCGGCTGCTGTGCTCGGTCTGCCACAGTCACTCGCTAATAAGTGATGTGTGGCCTGGCCTCAGTGACTGGAAATTACGTTATAAAGAAAAACTGTCAACCCTTAGACTAAGCCTGAGCTTGAGGAGAAGGGGCAGCACAGGGAAGCACCAAGACTAAGGAGAAAATCGCTTCAGAAAATTCCTAATGCTTTTCTTACAGTCCAGTTGTATCCTAGGTGAAGAAAGCCATCGTGGCAATCCTCCGCCGGAGATACTTGACTGACACTTCGAGGCAAGTTGCTATGTGTCGCTAAGACCAAATGGCTGTGCTGCTGTTCAGAGGGACGCGAGAGGCTGGAAAGGCAGGGAAGAAGTTTCCTCGAAGGAGCTGCAGTGTCCTGCTGGGTGCTCTGGTTCTGCCCCTGCGCAGTGTCCTGCCTTGGGTGGCTATCGGCAGCTTTTGGCCCGCTCCACCATTCTAGGTGTGGGTCAAAATTATTTTAGTAAGTAGCTGTGAAATTACCTAATGCAGCTTGGAGAAGAACCCATGCTTGTTAAAAATACAAAAAAAAAAATCCATCCACCAGGACTATGTTTTATCATACTAAAGCCAGAAGCACTAAATCTTTGAGTAACCGTGCCTTAAACCGCGGGATTGGTTGAGTATGTGCCTGGGGCTATAGGGGAATCTCCCCGTGTAGCAGAAAGATGTATTTAAGCCCACCACTGATCATCAGTGGTTCTTTCCCAAAGAAAAAAACCCCAGATTGCAAATGTAAAACACGCTGGAATCGATTTCCTGCTTGCAGGTTGAAATAGGCGTGATTGCAGCGGTGAGTGCGAGTTAGGCTGCTCGGTCCAGCCCCTAGCTCGCACCCGCGCACTGTGGCAGCAGGAGGTGTGTTTGCAGGAGAGGATTTTGGAAGGTGGAGCTCCGTAGGTGAGCGGGAGCTCCGGGCAGCTTCTGACACCTCGGGCGCAGGGGAGGTAAGTGCTGGATGTTGGGGTTTGGGTGCTGTGGGGACGTGTTTGGGGAGGGAGAGTCCTGATATACGTACCTGGGTTGTAGAGACAGGAGAACATGGAGTGACATCTAAGAGTGTTTCAGCCTCTGATAGATCTAGTAATTACCATCTGATTAAAAAACCCCAACTTCTAGACGAACTGGAATCTTTTTTTTCCATCCCTCGTTTTGCAAATTTGACTGCACCGTGTTTGTCATTCTCTTCAGCAAGGAGATACAGATAGACAGTGCGAATGTGAGCGTTGTGTGCGGGGCTTTGATTTTTCCAAACAGCTCTGGAAATAGCCCTTTTGGATTCATTATTCCCTCGCATGTGAAACTTCTTTAAAAGCACGCTAATAAAATAATGGTGGGCTGGACTCCAGCGGGATTTAAAATGCTTCACGTAATTCGCTAATGTCTTTCCCATCACGATGCCAGAACGGCTGTTGTGACTCTGAGGAGGTATCCGATGCACTTTGGAGAGCGTGCTGGATCTCGCTTCTTACTTGTGGAGCTTCCTGCCATTGCTAAGGCAGCACTTTAATGTTTCTTGCTCTCGTGTGCCACTTAATCCACTTAGTGTGCCGGCGGTCCCTCTGAATGGTGCTGCATGAAGCCATTGGGTTTGATGGAAACTGTCAGTGTGAATGGCAGCCTGGGCAGGGTGCGGGGCAGCGGTGGAGCCCGGGCTGTGCGGCACAGCCCGCTGCGGGGGCACCCTGGGCTGACTGCGCAGCCCACGCTGCTGGCCGCTTGCCCTGGCCCTGCGGGGACCCGGTGCTCGCTGGCACCGAGCTCTGCGCGGCCGTCAGCAGAGCAGGGCACGGAGAGCTAGCGACAGGTATCTGTACGAGCACAACTGTCCGTTTTCTTCCTCCTGTTAGCACTGTCCTCTTTTTCTAGGTAGTATCTTTGTCTTCCTCTTCTTCATAGTGTCTTCTTCCTCTTCTTGTAGTATGTATCTGTAGCAACAGATTCCTGTAGGATTTTGCTAAGAGAAAACCTGGCATTCTTTGGTAAGATCGCGCTTCAGACAAAAAGCAGGAGCTCTGCTGCTGTCCCTCTTCTCCGTACAGACCGAGTCCTTGTTCCTGCAGCCATCTGCCCTGTTCCCTTGGCTGCATTCCGTAGGTGCCCTTTTACCAGAGCGGGCGGCATGAGCAAGAGCTGTCAGTGCTGGTAAAGCTTAGCATTTTGTCCTATTTTGCATTTATTAGCATACACCAATTATTCATAGGAATAATTACCCTTTACCAGTTCACATTAATTTAGATTGCTTTTGAAAAGCAGTCAGGAGCAGGGAGTGATAATGCATCAAAGTGGATGAGGATATGGCACAAAAGAAAGATGGTGGTTTTTATGTAAGAGGCCATGTGGAGTCGCTGTCAGCTGTTTTCCTTCAAACCGCAATGATTTGAACTCAGTTTGACGGTTGGTGCCAAAGGCCATCTGTTAAATGTTCTCCCCACCTCAAAAGTCCCTTCATGCTCTTCATCTCATCTCTGTATCTCCTCAGCGAGGCCAAACGTCATCTTCTGGGGCAACAGGATGAGCACGGACAGAAAGACATGCCAGAGGTCATTCTGCCATTAAAAATCCCAGAACCGCCCAGATTGGAAAAGACCTTTAAGATCTTCGAGTCCAAATTGTTGCTTGCCTGTCCCTGAAACCCTGAGGTTTAAATTCTCAAGTGCTTTTATTATTAGGGAGCACAAGAAGCTGAGGAACACGAACAATTCTTGCCTGAGGCTGCAGGGGTGGGCACTGGAGTCTCCTCCGTTGCCATCGCCAGTGTGTTTCCTCTTCTGTAGGGCTGCAGGCTTCGACAGTACAGGCAGCTCTGGGTGTTTGTTTAGAGTGCCACACGTCTCTGCGGTGCTGTTAAATTTTACCGTCTCTAGATCAACTTTGGTCTTTCCTGAAGTAGGCAATGGAGATGAGAAGTCTAGCATCACATGAAACACATGGCCTAAAAATACGTACAAAGTTGTTTTGCTCTGGGTTACGGTGGGTAAGTGCTGCTCTGAAAGCCAAATGTGATGTGATGAAATAAGAGTGCCTTGGTAGACAAAGACACCGAGTGAGTAATCCTTGGAGAAGGGCAGGGAAAGGCAGGCTGGAGTTTAGATCAGAGGACAAGACGAGCAGTGAAGTGTAGATGGAGGCTTCAGTGGTCATGTGCGTATTGGAAGAGAAAAATAATGACCTTACTCTGGTTTAGTGCTCGTTGTGCTTCAGCGGTTAAAGCCTCGTTTTCTCAATTCAGTGAGATAAATCTCTTCTGTTTTCCAGTGAGCTTGAAACTGCTCCTGGTGTTTGATCAGCTGGCGTGCTCTGCAGGAACAGCCCAACAGCTTCGGCTGATAGTGGTCGGTATTGACTGTTCAGAGCCAGCACAGCTCTCTTTCTCTCCTGAGTGTCTGAGGAGAGGAATGGTTCTTGCAGGAGAGATCTGCTGCCTGGGGAATCCCTCTGACTGCTCCACGTTTCCCCCTTCCCAGCGGTAGGTGCAGTTCCAGGGGGATTTCAGTCCGTAAGGTGCTGCTGTTCACATGGGCAGGGTTTGTCTGGCACTGCCACTCGCTCTTTAAAGTAGACCTCGGGCAAGGAAGGGCTGCTTGTTGGCTGGTGGAGCCCCAGGCAGGACCCTCCTTGCCCTCCAGGGCTGCCCTTGGGCTCGCTCGGAGCCCAGCCCTTGGCAACAGGGGAAAGGTCAGCGTTTCAGTTCCGTTGGGCGAGATGGGGCCAAAGCCCAGCTGTCCGAGCTGCCAGCTCTGCTGGGGTCTGACCCGCCAGCACAGGGGCGGGTGGTCGCGGCGGGGCGGGAGGATGGAGGCTGACGGAGAGGGTGGAGAGTGGCAGGTGGGGTAACGGGGCGGGTGCCTACTGCTGGTGTGGAGAAAAACTCCCCAGCCTTGGTAATTTTGACGTTCAGTCCTGCCCCTGAAGTCCGTGGTACCTGCCCTTAAACAGTGATGCTCGGTGATCCTCAGAGCCACGGCAGAGTTTGATCTTCAGTGCACTTGAGATCCCACGACGTTTAGGGATAAGAATATGCAGGGCTGAATTCTAACCCCAGTGCCAGTTAGGGATATTTCTATTTTGTTAAATGTATTTATTTTTGATGTAGCGTTACCGTATGGAGGGCTGGGGTGAGGTGCTCTGTGGGTGGACTGACAGATCTCCCTCTCCTGAGACTTTAAGGCGCCCACTCTTCCGTGAGGCTGGTCTGACAGGCTCTCCGAAGAGCAGGAGCGTGCCCTTGCTGTTCCCCTGCGGTGTCTTGTCCATCTCGTGTCTCGGCGATACCGGGAACGCTTGGGATCTGTCGGCAGTGCTGTGCCGGGGAGGTGGCAGGGGGGCTGTGACCGGCACAAAGCGCTGCGAGCTGGCGTCGCTGGGGGGTTGTGATCTGCTTGTTAAAAGATGGTGCAAACCACAAGAAGAACAGTGGCACGGAAAGGGGAGAGCTTGCTCCCTGCATCGGGATCTGCAGGTTTGTACCGAGACGGAGAAGGCAGAGGTTAGGGACAGGGAGGAAGCGCGTCCCCAGCGTGTGCTAAAATACACCGCTGCGGATGGGAGTCCCATCTGAACCCCGAACCCTCTGCTGCTGTGCGAGGGGCTGCGCCGAGACCAACTCCTGCCCCTGTGCACAGCGAGAGGCCAGACCCACAGCCCCCTGCCCACGCTGCATTGTGTCCTCCCAGACACCCGCTTCTCTCGTCTCGCTCGACAGACAATCGGAGGAGGCGTTTTGTACCAGAGCTGCATGTTGAGTGGGGAGATGATGAGGTTTAGGCTTTAGTTCAGGTTTGGCTGTTGAGTGAAGTGATGGTGCTAAAGGAATTTCAGAATCGTGCAAATTTTGGCAAGTTGATGTATGGGAGAAAATAAGAATAACGTCGGGAGCAGCGCAAGGAAAGGACGGCCCTACAACGCCGCTTCTGGAGAGAGCTCATCCAAGCGAGTGGTAATTGGTGTCCGAAGGGCAGAGGTTAAAGGTGCTCCCGAGTCAGCTGGTCGCTTGCCATGAGAGCTGGGGCGACATCCTTTGTGATGCTTTTCACCGGGATAAACGATGGCGAAGTGATGCACAAAGGGAACTCTGCT
Organism: Todiramphus saurophagus; assembly: GCA_024582635.1. Classification (NCBI taxonomy): domain Eukaryota; kingdom Metazoa; phylum Chordata; class Aves; order Coraciiformes; family Alcedinidae; genus Todiramphus; species Todiramphus saurophagus. The sequence goes on along the minus strand of JANIMW010026886.1, from coordinate 12,460 downwards.
CCAGGAAAGGACGGAGCTGTGAGGTGGAGCTGGCTGCGGGCAGCTGCCGGCTGGCTGGGGAGAAGCACTCCCAGAGGAGCGCCAGTGCTGGATTCTGCTGGTTTAAGATGGGTAAAACTGTGGCTGATGCCCTCAAAACAGAGACTGGTTAGTTAAATTAGAGAAGATGACGCGTGTTTGGAGCGCTACCAACAGAGAACATATTGCACACGTATTACATAGGCTCAGGGAACAATGTTTAAAATAGATGAGCCTGCAGGCTGCTTGGACAAAGCAAATATTAAGAATATTAAGTTGTCATCTTGCTAAGCTTGACTTGCTGTTGTTGTTAAGGTCATTTCATTGCGTGCTTTGATAACCATGAGGTACTTGTCTAACAACTTTGCATTCAAAAACAATTTTTTACTTTAGAAGGAAAACATTTTGCCAGATTTCCATCAAGCTGTCAGTGAGGGTTTCAGACGTGCAGGAGTGATGGATAAACACTTTACAAAGTCATTTTACTTTTCTTTTTTTCTCTCTTAGGCCAGCAAATTGGGAGAAGAAGCTTTTTCCCATCACACAGTTCAGGTAGACGAAGGGAATAATTTTCAGAGGGACTACAAACGTGCTGCTGTGTTAAAGGAGACGAGAGCCTCTCCTCAGTCACTGCTGGGAGTTGGCAAAGGAGGGTCAGTTCCTTCCTTCCTTCTGTTTTTGGAAGGCTGTTCCAGTGTTAAACCCTGTCCTAGAAACGTGTCAGAAGGAACCTGAGGATATTGACCCCTGGAGGTGATCCTGGGGCCAATGGAGGTTCAAGATCCCTGCCCAGAGAAGCTCAGTATTTCAAAAGGGGCTTCTGGGAGAGTGTGGAAGTAAAGTTTCCATAAGGAATACAAACTGATGCCTGTAAAGCAGTGCTGCTGCCTTTAATTAAGTATCAATATACAAATGTTCTAGATTCTGAATTCCCATCAGTCTCTGCGTAGTCTGTTAGGCAGAGGTCTTCCCCAAGGTTTGGGGATTGCGCTCCAGAAAAGGCGGGTGGGTGTTTCAGTCTGAGCAAGACTGACAGATTGCTGAAGAAACGTCACTTCTGAGCAGACCCTTTTTTGTTATCATGAGTATGTGGGAAATGCAGATACAGATTTAAAAGAAATGGTATTTGTCAGTTGGTTCTAATTGGCCAGCCTGGGGAAAATCCCTCCTCTCTTGGTAACGCGTTTCCAGTTCTCCTCGCTTGCTTTAGAGTCTTTGCAATTAGCCCAAGCTAGTGCTGGCAGTAAATATTGGCATCGTATGAATACTCATCCTAAAGCCAAATTAAAAGATAAATGTGGGACAGGGTTGAAGAGAAGCTGCCCATGAGCTCGAAACAGGCAAGAGCGGCTCCGTCCCTCTTTGCATCTCTGCTCATAAATGCCCCCCAAGTCAAACCAGGCAGGTGCGGAGTTGGCTGCCCTACGTGATCACGCGTCACTGGTACTATTGCTAACAGATTTAACCAGATTCTGTTTCTTTGAACATCTGAAGTCAGTGGGAGGAAGGAGAGCGCACCACAAGGAAATACCCACTACCCCTCATCACCCACACACAAAGAGGCAAAGGGGGTCTCTTCTGCATCAGCGCTGGAAGGGTGAAGTGTCAGAGTTACATGTTTGAGTGATGAACGTGATATTGTCAAAAGAAAATGTAGTTAAAGCAGCTTCTAAACAATCAAGGAACAATAGTGAATCAGCAGAGAGGGGATATAAATACCATGGCTGAGGCACCAGCTGCAGCTGGGATGGCAGTTAGGGGAGAAGCGAGCTGGGAGGTGCTGGGATGTGCCGAGAGATCCAGGGGATATTTTGGGAAGCTGTCAGATGGAAGAGAACCAGAACTGGTGATTACAAGATGCTCTCAAGACACATAATATGGAGTTAAATGGTTGATTTCCTTTAGGTCTTCTGTGGCTTAATGAGAAAACTGAAATGGTGACTCGGGCTGGTACTTCAGTTCTGCAGGTGGTGGAAGGGAGCTCGTGCAGGTTCGCCCTGGGCTTCTCACGGCTACTGCAGCGATGCTCTTGCTTGTATGCTTTTATTTCCAGCGGGCTGGAGGAGAGTCCACAGCAGTAAATAAGCCCCCAATTTAGCAGAGTTAAAAATCCATGGTAAGGAGCTATGTGTGCTATTTCTGGGGGGCAGTTCTGGGTCTGACCACCCTCGGGGTGCACTCAGCTGCTCCCACGCTCACCCCTACCCAGCCGGCTGACGCTTACTGAGCAAGCTGCAGAGTAGCTGTGGAGTTGGAGATGCCTACAGCCCCTTCCCGACTGCCAGTCTGACCTGAGTAAACATAATGGGATGTTGAATCTTTTAGTGAATCCTGACGAACAGATGAAGGTAAACGGGAGAGGTGCTGGTGAAGGCTGTGCGAGCGTTGTTTGCTCGGTAGGACTCCTGCCAGGGCAGCAGCACATGCAGCAGAAGAGCTGGGCTGTGGGGAATGGGGGAGAATGCCAAACGGGGATGGAGTGGGGTGGGCTGGACTCCATCCTCAGCTGGACGGGGAGGCGTGGGTGGGTTAAAGGCTTGATTCCTCAATGCTGCCATGCATGGGGAGCACTGGCAAGGCTGCCCGTGTCACTAAAGGTGGCAGAGTCCATATCTGCAGTTACCTGGGTCATTGCTGCAAGGTCCCTGTGGAGAGCTGCCCCTTGCCCCTGCCCGTGGCCCCTGGAGTGACTCCAGTGCGTGTGCTGGAGCTGGGCAGCACTGATGGGAATGCGCGCCTGGAGAGCGAGCAGGGTCCTGCCGGAAAGAATGGGAATACTCCAGTAGAGGAGAGCACTGGGAGATCCCTGATGACAGTCTTCCAGTAAAACGCAGAGCAAAACGAGGCAGTACATGGAACGTGAGATCAATGGGAATATTTTTGTCTAATCCAGAAGGCTTGGAATTATGTGTTTGCAGTGAGGAGTGGGGGAAAAAGGAAGGGAGCTGTCTGGTCTCCTGGGGAAGGCTGGAGGGCAGGGATGAGGCATGGCCCTGTGGAGCTGTGTTCTGGCTGCCCTCGGGGACAGCTGGGACTTCTGCCCTGCCAGCCTGGGGAGCTCAGTGCCTTGGGGTGGTTGTGTTTGGTTTTTTGGGGGCATTGCATGGTTTTAAGACTAGTAATGTGTAGAGTCCAAACAACAACAAGCTTCCTAATAGTCTCCGGGATTAGGGCAGTGGTGGTTTTAATGTCAGTTGTTCTTCCGGGGAGATGGGTGCAGGGGGAGGCCCGTGGCGGGTGCAGCGCGTGCAGGGTGGTTCTCCCTTCTGTGCGGGAGGGTTTCATTGTGAAGAACACCTCTGGAGGAGATGCTTCGCTGAAGGGCTTTTCTTTACAGTGACAGCATTTGTATTGTGTACTCTTTTGTTGTTGGTTTTTTTTCACCAACTTGAATAGTTAAGAGTTGAAGGCGAAGATGCTGCCTGTGCGTGGGCAGGCAGTGAGGAAATCCACCCGGGCAGCCGTACCATGCAGGGTGGGCATCCTGGGCCCCGTGGGTACGTCGTGACAGCCTTGCCCCGCCGTGGCATCTCCCCCCTGCCGTGCATGTGGCTCGGGTTGAGCAGCGACGTTTGCCCGCCTGTCCGTGCGCAGGGGATGGCATCCGTGCTGCGGAGGGGCGAGTGGGGGAACTGGCAGTGCTGTGTGGGGAGGCAGAGTCAAGGTGGTGATGGCTGCGGAGGTTGGGGAGCAGTGTGCCTTGGTGGTGGGTGGTGGGGTGTGTTGAGGTGGTCATGGGCACGGCTGACAACGCAGGAAGATGAAAGGGAAAGCAGTGTTCTGGTACGCTTTTGCTATTGAAGATTATCTGGTGATAAAGTCATTAAATCTGCTCTCTGGGATGTCTCTTTGCAGGGAGATTTGTTTACGTGATTGCTTCCTTTTGCTCCTTGGAGGGGATGTCTGCAGCCATGTATTTTTTAAGAGGATGGTAGAAACCAGGGTCTGACAGGTTTAACTCACCCCCCAGTACTGCGGGGCTGTGCCCACAAACAGGCTGCCCTGTGCCTTGCCCAGTTTGGCTTGAGCCATGCAGCCACGCAGTCCCTCATGCTTCCTTTTGCTCTTCATTTTCAGTACTCAGTTTAGGTAGAAGTCCTCTGCTGTTCTTGGAGCAGTCCCCCTGTGTCCCTGCTTGCCCGGTCCCCCCGGTCACCGCTGCTGCCGGGTGGATCTGAGCCTGCTCCTGGCCCCACGGTCGCAGGGAATCGGCTCTGCCACCAGTTCTTCTGCGGGCCGGGCTGGAGGGGAACCACGGGCAGCTGCCCGGCTGCTCCGAGACCCGCCAGGCACAAAGAGGCTGTGCTGCTGGCACGCCGGGGTCTGAATGCTGACCGCTCAGCAGAGCTCCTGCCCTTGCTCCCTGCTGCATTGCTGGGTCCCTGGCGTTTCTCTGAGCCTCTGAACTGGGGGCACATCTCGAGGCCAAGGGGTGTCTGTCCGGCGTGGGGGTGGCTGAGGGCTGCTGGCAGCTGATTTCATCCCTCCCTTCTCCTGTGTGTTTTGCTACAGTTTGAATTTCAGGTGGGCGGCAATTCATTAGTCTTCCTGCAACAACTACCCAGATTGCAGCCTGGGCTTATTTTAGAAGAGCCAAAATCGGGAGCAATTAGCAATCTGCTTCAGGAGGAATCTACTGGAAAAGCAGACACCAGCTCTGTGGCACGCAGAGGAGCGGGCTCTGCGCTGCCATCCAGCCGGCCTATCCCCGCGTGGCCGATGGGCTGTGTGGACGTGGGTACCTCAGGGTGCCATCTGCCTGGAGCATCTCTGCTGCCAGCTGCACCTGAGAGGAGCCAACTGCCCATAATTAACAGGGGAGTTCCTGGGCTGCTTTAGTTACTTCCTTCTGATGTATTTTGGGTGTGAGGTGCGGTCTCAAGGTGTCTTGGGAGAGAAGGGCAGTGTGACAGCAGGGCTGTACTGGGAGGCAGGGGTGTCCTGAGACCGAGGGTCACGCAGGGCTGCAGAGCTGCTTGTGGGTGCCCCGGGTGCCTGCTCCCTGCTGCCAGCTCACCGGGGGCAGGGACACGGTGCCTTCGGCTGACTCTGGGTAGGGCCCTGAGCAAGGGTTAGACCTGCTCCTTGCTAGGCAGCGGTTTGAGTAAATAAACAAGTGAAAAATCTTTATTTGTAATGACGTGTTACTTTATTTTTGAGTGTCATTATCTGATTGGTACCCCAGTCAACCTGACAGCCCCATATTTTTGCCTTGTACAAAGGGGTGTGAATTCAAAGAATTGGAGACTCTGCACATCTGAACGTGAGCAGAAAAGAAAGAAGGTATTTTCTCTTTTAAGCAGTGACTTAACAGATGGAATGCTTACACCCAGATCTTGTCTTCCTTGCACGTGTGATAAAAGGCAAGGAGAGTCCTCCCGAGAGCACCGCAGACGTTCTGGCTCTATGCCTACCAAGAGAATCAAGTAAAATATTGGAGGGATTATTTTCTAGCAGTGGGGACACCTGCAGAGACAGCTGATTTTATCCAGGGCTGTGGCTGCGGGGAGCGCTTTCTGTTCAGATGGTGCTTCAGGAAAAGCCCCATCCAGCAGCGCCCATCCGTCGCGTTTGCCTGCTGGCCGACTCCTGGGGAGCTGCCCGAATGCCTCTGACGCACTGGGGCCCTTTCTGATTTTTCCGGGTGGGAATTCAACACTCTCGGACTACAACGGGCTATTTTTGTGTTTCATTTGTGTCATTTATCTATAACCATCTGGTTCTGTGCCCGCTAATAAGCAAGGCCTGGGGAAGATGGTGAGGAGACAATATGCTTTAAGCTGATTTTCTCCCCGTGAGAAGGGAGCACTGCAATCACGTCGTGCTGGAGGATGTGGTGGCCCTCTCGGAAGCGAAGCAAGCGAGGGCAATTATCTCTGCTTTGTGGGTGGCAGCTGCACAATCCAGCGATCCCAACACCATGTGCATTATTAGCCTCCAGTTGAGCTGTCTGCAGCCTGAAACGCGCTCCAGGTCTGTAGTAGATGATGAATTCGTGATCAGGTTGTGAACTGTTTTCCTGGACCGTGTCCGGTATGGAGAGCCCTTGGGAGACAGTCTCCCCACAGCTGCTTGTTCCTCTGTTGCATGTTCTTTGCCATCCAGATATCCCCGCGAGCTTTCTGCAGTGCCGCAGTGAGAAGCAGCGTGTCCGCTTCCCCCTGATCCGGAACTGGGTTCACACGGAGCAGCGTGTGGGCAGCCAAACCTGGCCCACCCGAGCTAAACTGTCTCGCCTGCTGTCAGAGCGCTGCGGAGAGCAGCGCTGGTCTGTGCTGACCGCCCTTCCCGCAGGAAGCTTCTCCCCGCGCGTAAGGGGTCTGCTGCCCTGGGTCAGGGGAGCCGGCAGTCGTCTGTTGGCTGTGTCGCTGCGATGAGGCCTGGGACGGGCAGGGCCCAGTGAGAGCAACGTCCTTTGGCTGACATGAGCGGCTGCCTGGAGCTGCAGTCAGGGGTGCGAGGGGTCTCTGCTTTCTCCTGGCAGTCAGGGGGCTCTGCCAGGGAGCAGGCACTGCTGTTCTCCATGCACGGGAACGTGTGATGTCCGTACCCCTGGGATGAGGACTTGAGGACATCAGAGGCACAGGCAAACCCATATTTCATTTGGTTTTACAAAGTAGGTCTCTCCTGTGCCAGAGTCTGAGGCTGGGTTTTCAGACGTCTGGGAGGGCTGAGCTGGTTCTTGCATCTCAGAGGCATCAGAAGGTGAAATTCCTCCTTATCTTCGCGCTTCCTCTGCAGTTTCCAGGGTGGCTGGATGCGAGGATGGACAGTGTGCATTCGTTGGTCACGATGTAGTTTTCCCTGGCTGTTGCAATATTATGTTTTCTTCCGGGAAGGGAGGAGGAGTGAAGAGCAGTGTCAGCCTCGTGCTGACGCTTGGCTGGTTTCTGGGGCAGAGGCTCTGGAGGAAGCGTCACCGTCACCTCGAGGGCAGCAGCTGGGGCTTTCCTGGCCACGTGCTGCCGAAGGCAGCGGGCAGAGCAGAGTGCAGCCCTTGGCCCCTCTCTCCATGCAGGGATTGCAGATAGGGATAATTAACCAAGAGCACGTGGAAGAGCTGTGATTAGGACGTGCTCCAAGAGAAGCATGATCAGCCCCTTGAAATGCACTGGACATTGTTGTCTGGAGGTGTAGTTGTCTTGAACCCATCACTCGGTATCACCCCACCCTGAGCTTCCCCAGCGTGGGGCTGAGTCAGCAGCTGGGCTTCCAGCTGGTGTGATGTAACCCTTTTCCTGAAGGGCACCCCCATTGCCTTCCTTTCCAACGAGTCTGGGTTACAAAACCACCGATTCAGGCCTTTCACTGGGAGGTCTCCCGTTTTAATTGCGATTCCTGCGTAGCAGAGGCGGAGTGGGGTAACCACAGCCACCTCCTTTGGCCGGAGGAGGAGAGCGTGGCTTTGTGTTCAAAGTTACCGCTCTCAGTGCTGCTTTTCCTCTGGCCTCATGGCACAAGTGTGTAGCTGGAGAACCTTGGGGTGATCTGGGGAGCTGCTGAGGATGGGCTGGTCCCAGCCTTGGCATTGCTCCTACTGGTCTCTCCTTGGTGCAGGGCAGATGGGGCTCCCAAGCCCCAGCAAGCTTAGGACATGAGCTTGGCCGATCCCACGTGTGGCCTTCAGCCCTTCGTGGGTCCCGGGATGTCGAAACTTTAAATGGGAGAATGCTTTGGTACCCTGAGGAAAAGTTGTAACAGTCCTTGGGATCTGGGTGAGCTGTGAGCTAATGCACAAGGCATCCAGGCTTGCCACAGCCCTGGAAAGGATCGGTCTCTTGTGCAATCGGGTTAGCGTTGATAGGCAGGGCGTACGCTCGTGTGGACGCGCTCATTCATTCTTTCACCTAGAACGGGAGTGTTGGGCAGCACGAGGTGTCTGTGGGGTCCACCCACTGAGCGAGGGACTGTGTAGGCAGGCAAGGGTCTAGGATGATGGCAGTTAACTTCCAGAGAGGGTGGGCTCAGAGGCTGTGGGCTGTGACTGGTTTTCTCAAGAAGCCTCTGCCCTGGAGGGCCAAAGCAGCTGGTGCCCTGCCAGCCAGCCTGGCCCTCAGCAAGAGGTGCGTGGGCTGCTCAGGGGTGTTTGCAGGGAGCTGGGGTGTCTGCTTCTGTGCACACAGCATCTGACTCCAGCGACCCTCCCGGGGCCCAGATTGACCGTGCAGTTGGAGGAATTGTGCTGACTGGTGAGCCGAGGATCCCGTGGGCTCCTGGCCACGGTGGTATCTGCTGCAATGGGCTCGCCTTGAGCACAGCCTCCTCGGGCCAGGATCGCCCTCTTCTTGACTGGTTGTGTCAGGGACCAGCCGACCTTGCTTCGGTGGGGGCAGCAGGGAGGTGGGGTGGGCAGCTGTCAGAGGTTGTTGCTGGGGTGGAGGGAGGTTTCCCCCCACGGCCCTAGGAAGGGATGTGAACCCAGCTCTCCGGCGTCGTGCTGCTGGGGTGTGCTGGGCACATCCCTGCCGGGTGCAGTCTGCAGGGAGCCTGTTGCCCAGGGTATTTTTAGGAACGCTAAATCAAACAAGTACAAGAAACTGGTCGACTGCTGTTGTCAGACATGCCGATTTCTCCACGCTTCTGAGTCTACTGGTCTGCACTTTGTTTTGACTTGTCATTTTTTTTGTGTCCCCAGACTGTAAGCAGCCTGGCCTTAGAGCAAAGTTCAAGCTCATTTCCATGGCAGAATGGCACGGTGGGGGACAGACCGGTGACACAGAAGTCCGAGGGACAAACCTTTTTTGTTTGTTTTTTCTTTTTTTAACTGCTCTGTAAAATGAGCGTGGTAATCCTTCTCTCCTTCTCAGAGATTTTGAGGCTTCCATGATTACAATTTAGAGGATGCTTTGAGACATTAGACGAAAGAAAGAGCCTGGAAGAGAATTGGTTCAGTGGATCCACGAATGCACAGATTTTTCAGGCCAGAAGGCGCGTCTGGATAATCTGATCCGCCTCGTGTGTATAATATTTTATCCTGTTAGTGCTGTACAAGAAGTTGGGTGGCTGCTGCCGATACCCAGGGCTGACTCCAGCCCCTGACTGCCCAGCTCAGCTCTCTTAACGATCTGTGAAATCTTTCCATGTCTAGATTAAGGAATGTGAGGTGCTGGAGAGAACCATTTAATGATCTTCCCCTTTATTCCATTTCAGTGACTCAGGGCGTGATTCACATTCTTGCACAGCTCTCTTTCTTTCTCCCGGTTAGAATTCGTTCTCCTTTGCATCTTAATAGCCCCTGAACACAGAGCTCCAGTGATGTCATTTAGGGGCATTCAGCGTGTAAAAGACTTTTCTTGGTGGGTCCCACAGAGACAAAGCCCTCTCTGGGGTTTGGGGCTGGAGGGAGCGGGTGGAGGAAGCCTCTGGAGCTGCCGCAGCCTGTGCCAGGAGGGCAGCCAGAGATCTGTTGGCTTTCTTGGGGTGGGGGGGAACCCACCATCTGTTTTTGTGAGGCTCCTTTTGTGCTTCGTAAATCTTGCATGAACGCAACAGCTCCGTCCCGCTCTTTCTTTTCGTGGTCTTTAACCTGTTCTTAGGGATTTCTTGCACCTTCCTCACAAGAAGGAGCAAATCCAGCCAGCCCAGCTCTCCCTCTTCCCCTCCATCCCATCCTGCTCCTTCTTAGAAGCTGACCTGGGCCGAGGGCTTGGATGTGCTGCTCAGGGTGCTGGGACCCCCAAAGAGATGGGCAGCAGAGGATTGCCAGCAGCATGTGGGTGCTGGAGGCTTGGAAGGGCCCTCCTCGAAAAAAAACCAAAACCAAACCAACACAAAAACCAAACTACCCTGAAGTCTTGTGTTGCTCAGTATTTCCTTGGGCTCACTTCACCTTCAGTCCCATGAGTTGTCCCTCCCAGTGCATCAGCGCAACAGGGCCGTGTCACCCAGTCAGCGAGGTGTACTGGTGAGTAAATGGGATTTACTGGCTCGGTGATGGTCAGTTAGACAAAAGTGCAGACAGATGTGGTCGGTCCAGCCTGTGGGTAACTTCGCTGTGGTTCCTGGAGGGGACCTGGGCTGCAGAGATGCTGCGCATCCCCAGGTTAGAGCGCAGGACCTCCTCTGGTGCCAGAGGGTGCTTGCTCCTCACGTGGGGAGAGCAGCTCCTTTTGCTGCGGGCTGTGTGCAGTTCTCCTGGGAGCCCGGTGCCCAGCCCTCAGGACATCTGGGGAGAGGAGGGCTAAAGGAGAGGAAGTGTGGAGAAAGAGTGATTACAGGGATTGGTTAATTAAACCAAGGGAAGACAGGTAAAAGTCGGGCAGGGATGTGGAGAAAGGGTGTGATTGGGATGGGTCATTAACCATCTCCTGGATGACAGCGGTTGGAGGTTGCCTGCTGCTCTGGCTGTGTTCAGAATCCAGCCCGTTTGTGGAAGGCCACGTTCTCATCCGTTGGACTTGGTCGTTATTTTGTTGTCTGTGCTTGGAGGTGGCGTTACGGTGCAGCTCTGCTGGCCTGGAGAGGCACGCGGGGGCCGTGCCCTCTGCTTCCCAGTGCCCGTGTGAGGCACAGAGAGCCATGGTCATGTCTGGGCATGCATGGCACTGCTTGCCAGAATGGACTGTCAGGACAGACAGCCCAAACCGGGCACAGACACCGAGTAGCTCTGCACATTCACAGTGGTCTGGGATCAGAGTCTCCTGCCACGTTGGGGTGAGAGGCTGCTTTTTGTCAGGAGGGAAGTCTTTGGCTTGATGCTTCATTGTGAGAGCAGCTGACTCTTCTTCCTTTTAGGCAGCTCTCACTGAATAATTTCTTCTATGCAGTTGCACCATTTTAACCTTCATTTTTGCAGTAACTGTTGCAAAAACCGGGGGTATGAGTTTTGTGAAGAGCATGAGCCCTCTTGTGCTGCTGGAGGCTGCAGCTTCTCCAGAGAGTTTCCTTAGTTTGTGTTCAGCTATGAATTTGGGGTTGAAAATGGAAAAAAACTGAACAGGGTGCTGGGCCATCTTATGCAGACCAGGCTTTTGCCAAGAAAGGTTGGACCAAGAAAGGTTGGACCAGATGATCTTTGAGGTCTCTTCCAACCGGGGATTCTGTGATTCTATGATAATTGTCATGGGAAAACTTAAACTAGTTAACTGCAACTATAAATAACTTCAAGAAGAATAATGATGCTGGGATGTCAGGTTACTAATGCAGAATAATGATGCTGGGATTTCAGGTTACTGATGCCAGCTTGTTTCAGCTTTTTCCCTGTTCCCATGCTTCTGGTGATGACGATGTTTTTCCTTTGATCCATTGTCCCCAGTCCTGGCTCCGGGTTTGCTTCTTTAGCTCGCTCACTCATTTATTGCAGCTTTCCAGGGCTGTTGTGTTTAGCTGTGCATCCGTGGCAGGGAGGACTTGGAGGACATCTGTGGTGTTCCTGTGGGGCACCTCTAGTGTGGCTGTGTCTTGGGGGGTTATTCTCTGTCTCCTCTTCTCTACGGAGCTTGGAGATGGAAGAGACCTCTGTGTTTGGCAGGCGTTGGGGGTTCACGTTGTGTGGCTCCAACTTGACTGAGATCTGCGCTTCTGCTTCTCTGTGCCCTTTAGAGGGGTTTCAGGGAGGGTTAATCTTTGTCTGCCTGTCCTGGGTGCAGGGTCTGGCTGATGTAGCTGCTGATGTGGTAGAACCCACGTGTGACCAAATAGCTTTTGCCGCTTTCCCCTCCTGGAGCCTTGCAGTGTTTACCTCCCCACCAGCCTGTGAGCACAGCCTGTGGTTTTTGGGTTCCTTTCCGAGGAGATTGGACACATCAGTGTGAGGTCTGTGCTTTGTGGTTTTGGGGGATTTTTTTCGTTTCCTTCCTTCCCCCTGCTCCTTCAAGTGCTGATTTGTGCAGAGTTCCCCATGAGCATCCTCCTTTAAGGGACCTGAACAGCTTGGGGCCCCTGCAAGGTGTAGTTTCCGAACACAGGACATGAGCCTTGTGGGGGAAGGCAGGATCCCTGCCCTGCCTGCTGGGGAGATGTCTCCTCAGGGCTCTCCCACCAGCATCCAGAGCAACAGCGTTTGCCTCCAGCTCCTCCCAAACAGGGCTGTGCAGTTGCTGCTGTGAGTTACAGCCGGTCATGTCTCTGTTCACAAGAAAGCAAGAAGATGCCAAGGGCTGGGAGGAAGAGGAGCACAAGGATACCTGCTGCTGAGGCATGATGGGTTGTTTATCACCCATCTGCTCTTGGTGCAGGCAGTGTTGGTATCCCAACATGGGCTTCACCAGGAGGAATTCAGCCTTGAGGCTGCCAGAGCCTGTTCAGCTGGCAAGCAGAGGTGGGATGGGCAAGGACCACTCCATTGACATGAACTTTCCTTCAGCTAAAGCAGACAGTGGTTGAATCCCAGCATGGCTGGGGTTGGAAAGGACCTTTGGGGATCATCTGGTGTCCCCCCCTGCTCCATCCAGCAGGGTCACCCAGAGCAGGGGCCCAGCAGCGCAGGGTCCAGCCAGGGTGG
>JANIMW010026885.1:28039-56453 GCA_024582635.1 Todiramphus saurophagus | reverse complement strand
GTCCGCACACGCCCACCCCCGTCCCCTGCCCCTTTCCCAGAGCCAGACCCGCGCTGGGCAGAGCAGAGTCCCCCGCTGCCGTGGGCTCCTCTCCCCGGGACCGCGCTGAGCTCCCACCGCCCAAGAGGTACCCCCTCAACAAAGGAGGGTGGGAGCAGCGAACGGCGGGACACACGCACACGCCCGGGCGCTCCGTCCGGATGCGGTGAACCCCCCGCTTCGCCTCCGGGGCCGCGTCAGCGCGGGAGGGAAGAAGAGGAGGAGGAGGAGGAGAAGCGGCGGCTTCTCCCGGGCGGCGCGGCTGCCACCATGGGCTGCTGCACGGGCCGCTGCACGCTGATCTTCCTCTGCTCGCTGCAGCTGGTGAGTGCCCGGCCGCGCCACAGCCCCGGGCCACGCCGCGGTTTCGCGGGAGGGAAGGAAGGGGCGGCGAGGGACGGGCGGTCACCCCCCGCTACCACCTCCCACCCCCCCGGCCCCCCCGGGCACGGCCGCCGGGGACGCGGGAGCTGTCCGCGCAGTGTGCGGCTGGCCGGCCCCGCTCCCGTCGGTCCGACCGCTCCTCGGCCCCGGCTCCCCCGGTTCGGCTCGTTAAGTTTTTCCGAGGGGCGAGAGCGGCCCCGTGGCTGGGGAGGGGGGGAGGCAGCGGCGGGACGGGGCGGGTCGCTGCCGGGGTTACGGTGCCTCAGCCCGGGCGGCTCCCGGGCAGGGAGAGAGGCTCCGAGAGGCTCCCCCGGGCAGGGGCTGCTTCCCCTGTCTGCCGAAAGCAGAAGCCGAGGAGAAGAAAGAGGAGGACGATGCCGGCGGGGCCCGGCCCGGGCGGTGCTGGTCGCTGCCGCCCGCCCACCTCCCGTGTCAGGGCCGTGCGGGAAAAACCCCGGCCCCGCCGCCTCCTGCCCTTTTTCTGTTCTTAACCTTTGAGAAAGAGGCATCTCCCGACACGCTCCTGTGACTTTTCCCGGGATCCCTTCCCTCTGGCCCGATCTCGCTCAGCGTGCGCTCACAGCAACAGAACGGTGCATCTTCCTCTCTTTGTTTACTAAGTTGGCAGATTTGTTTCGGTGAAAAGAGTTGTTGAGACAAAACACTGCGGAACGATAATAACCCTTCTTCTGGCTCGTTGGCTGGATGATCAGATAATGCTCTTCTTTCTTTTAACAGTAGTCCCTGATCCCAAAGGTATTTTAAAAGATTCTTCTCTTTTCTAGTGACTCAGAGTCATCACTGCCACATGATCTCTCCTAAGATGAGTGCTGCTCCCTGTGAGTGTGTGTGTCTGTGTCTGTAAGGAAGAAAAGTGGGCTGCAGTCACAGTCGGGTTGGTTTTTTTGTTCCCCTAATCCTTTGCTAATCTTTCTAGTTTTCAGTTAGAGTGCCTCAGAATTGCCTGTGTTTCAGGGGGAATACATTTAATGCAATAGGTGCAGTCGCTTCATTTGAAGATCTCCGTTCACGTCCAAGGCTGTGTGCCAGATTGGCAGCCTGGGTGGACTGGTGTGTGCCTCCATTGTTTCCAGTGCGAGTCTGGACTTCATTCAGACGTGCTTTAGTGAGACAGAGCCACGTGTGGCATAAACACACACAACCTTGCCAAGAGGAGATGCGATTTGGACTTCTAGTGTGAGGAAAGCTTTAGTTTTGCATTCCTGGCTTTCTTTTTTTTACCTTGCTTTGCATCAGTTTTGCAGCTACTGTCTTAGTGCTGCAGCAGAATCACTCCTGATTTACTTCAGTGCATGTGGGAGGGAAAACAAACCCTTTTTCTTCAAATATATCTCTCTACTGGCTCTGAAGGTTATAATAACTGTATTTACTATTCTGTGGAATTACTTGGAGGCTATAAAAATTGAAGTAAAGTGTGAACAGCTGCCATAATCTACAGTGAAATGCATATAAAGTCTTTCAGGAAGAGCTGTGTTTTAGAAAAGACCTATCGGATGATAGAACAACTTTCAAAAACTAATGTGTAGTTGTTTTCTCCTGCACTTACCTGTTTTATAATAATGTTCCACTTTCATATCCACATCTTTCAGGCACTAATAAATGCCTGTGCAGCAAAATGCTCGCATTTTAATTTAAGTTAGAAATAAAAGTCATGTTTTAGATGCAAGACGTCATCTAGTAGGATGTGAATGTACAGCTCACTTACTTGCCGTGACCTGAGTGGTGGTGGAGGTCAGTTTAGGTCAGCAGAAGTTGTCGCCAGAGGTAGTTTTAGATCTTCTTGTAACACCTCAGAGGCCACGAGTACAAAGCATGCCCAACAAAGCTGCACCCCAGACATCACTGTTACTCAGGAGATTTGCTTTACCTCGCATCCATTTGTAGAGAGGTGAGACTGGCTCTGGCCAGTATTTGCTCTGTATGTTCCAAACCCCAAACCACTTGCAGAGCTTGTTTGCAGCATTTCAGAAGTAAAGGTAACTTATGGGACTTGAGGACTTTAGAAAAGGAGAGAGATGGGCATGTTATTTTAAAAAAAAAGGAAGATGTTCACTGTGGTCATATTCTGGTCATGTCAGAAAAGAGCCTGGGAGGAGTTCAGCCTTCACCTTAACATTAACCTTTAGATGTCCCCTGGGCAAGAGGTATCTTAGAAAACACAGCTGGAACCACCTTTTGTAGTGTCCGTGTGCTACACTGATTTTTCTTTGGTATAAAATGATGTGAGGTAAAAAAAACCATACAGCCAAATTTGTGGAAGCATGTTCGTTCCAAAGATTTGGTTCTTGTTTTACAGAACTCTGCAGTGTTCAGTGGCCTTAAAGCACAGGTTCTTGATTCCTTAAAGCTCTCATCTTCTCTAACTTCTGCCTAGGCTGCTGGTTTGAGGAAGTACAAGGTGAAGAGAACAAGAGTTACTGTGCGATGCAGGATAAAATACCCTTTCTCTAGTGATAATAGATTAAGTGCATTGAAGTCAAGAAGATCTGTTTGTGATTTTCAGTGCTCTTTGCCAGTTGGAGGATTTTGACAGAAAAATGACAATAACACCAGTTTTCAGTTAGGTTTTGATCCGTGAAAGTGTTAGTTCTGACAGGCAGCTTTTACACTTTATAACAAACACATTTTAATGTTGAATTCAGTAACTCCCAGGACAGTGTCTAGTTAGTCTTCTGTAATTTAATGACAACCTCATTCTTAAATGTGAATCCACATCATTACAGGATTCTGGATAAAAATCACCAAGCAGGGAGGCTGGGTGACACCAGTTCAGGAAAAGCTTTTGGCCTCATGGTTTTCTTGAACCTTTGCAGATTGATTTTGCTTCTGGAAGCCAAGGGAATTTTGCATAAGGAGAACTACTTCACGTGTGCCTCCCGAAAAACCCAAAACCCACCCATGACCTGTCACTGTTTTGCTTTTCCCAACCAGGAATGTCATATGGCAGTTCCAAAGTGGTCTGCTTAAGAACTCAGAAGTGTATGTGTGTCTTTTTGTGCATGAATCTGTCACTAAAACTATCAGGAGCTGCATATACATCAGCAAACTGTATCATAAGGATATATGAATCCTTTGGCTTGCAGCCACAGTTCTTACTGGTGCCACTAGAAGTCTCAGATGCCGGCCTCGTCCGTACTAGAAAGTTAAAGCAGCTGCCAGAGCTGGTGCCTGTGCTGGTGTGGCCAGCGTGCCATAAAACACTGCAACATGAAAATGTATGGGAGATGAAACAAATTCAACAAACATGAAATTCTGGAAGGGGTGAATTGGCAGCGAATTGCGGAGAGATTTAGCTGTGTGATTCCAATTGCTGTTAATGTGTCACGCCGTGGAACCCTTCCAGCTGCCTCGAAAATGTGTTTCTGAGAAAACTACCAGCACAGGGTAATTTTGTTTCAACGTCTAGAGTTAAGCGGAAGTTTTTGGTACCTACAGAGGTACAGATAGATGAGTGCTCTGACTCAAGGAGATGGTGGGTGAGATTTTCCAAGTGGGGAAGGGAAGATGAATGGGAAGCGTGCAGCCAACTCCTCTTCATTGCTCTGACAGTCTCCTTTCATGTGTTTATCCCTGGACTTCCCTGCTCTGCATGCCTTGTATAGGTCTTGAGTTAGAAGTGTATGTTTTATCCGGTACAGTTAGCATAAAATAGGCTGTTCCCTGGTTAACCTGTTACATTCCAAGTAGTTTAAGTGTCAGCAGACCACACTGGGGAGTGATTCCAGTGGAAAAGTGGCTCCTGCATGTTCACATCCTGCCTAGAGATTGTCTGGGGAGGGCGGCTGCTCATCCTAACGGAGCAATTCCTCTCAATATTCAGAAGAGCTACATTTGTGCTTGCCATTAACATTAATTATACTGGTGTGGGTAAATCCTCCTGCTTGGAGATGAGACTGTATCCATTAGACTGAACGCTAACGTTTCATTGCTTGTTACCGTACGTAGTGGAATTCCAGCAGTTGTGTGGGGAAGTGATGTATGCCACGCATAGATTTTCATCTCGTTTTCAAATGCTTTGTAAAGCTGGAAACACTAACTTAGGATTTCAGCTCTTGGTGCTCATCGGTTAGAACTGACAGATAGCAGTTATTCAGTTAAACAGCTCAGGGGTTTGAGGGATTTGATAAATTTGAGGAAGTAAAAATCTTTGAACCGGTAAATTATGGCATCTTTTTATGTTGGTAAAAGAAATCACTGGCCCGTTGATCTGGAGATGAAGCATCTGTCCACTGATAAAGGAGGAAGAAGTATGAGGGGGTGCCTATTGTACTAGCAGGGGTGAGGACACTGGGGATTTTAGCCCCAAACAATGAGCTGCTTGCAGGATGTTGCCCCTTCTGTTAAGGCAGCTGAGGTGGGAATGGTGTTTTGCCCCGGTCACTCAAACAACAACCTCAAAATACGTAACCGTTGCTGGTGGCAGTGCCTAGCAGGCTGCTGCGCCTCTTGGACGACTGCTTAGCTGCACTGAACATTAAGATGGGAAGCAGTTACACTACCTCCAGCAGACTTACTTGAGTTAAAATATCCCGAAGTTGGGAATTCAGACTTTGAGGAACCCTGAATTTTCAGAGCTCTCTGAAGTTTCTGAACTGCGGGTGGTGGAACACTGGAGCGGGTTGCCCAGGAATGTAGTTGAGGCCCCAGCCCTGGAGATATTCAAGGTGAGACTCGACGAGGCTCTGAGTAACCTGCTCTAGTTGCAGATGTCCTTGCTCACTGCAGTGGGGTCTGACTAGGTGACCTTTAGAGGTCCCTTCCGGCCCAAACCAGTCTATGAGTCTGAGTGTATTTCGTAAAGAAGCCATGCAGCTCTTGCGTAGCTTTAGGCTCCATTTGCTACAGCAGGCTGTATTTCTACAATTTCTCAATGCTCTGTGCCTAGTCAATTGTCATATAAACATATAATTAATATTTTTACAGTGACAAAGTGAAAGAAGTAAGGTTTTGATGATGATAATGGCAAATAATTCACTGAAAATTGGAAACTATGTAGCCATCCTTCCTGTTTATAAAATAAATGCGTAACAGGAACTTCATTCCATATCAGTAAGTTTTGGAAATAATGAAGACCATTGGAACACGCTGCTGATCTGCTTCTACTTCAAGATCTGCTACTTTCTGCCAAGACACAATTCTGGGGACTAGGAGACTGCCCAGGTTTCACGGGATAGAATGAAAAGCCAGCCAAGCTCTGCAAGCTGTTAGCAATTTGGAGTCCAGCAGGAGCTTAATCTGGGAGGGGCACAAACCAGAACAGCGGTCCTGAGTTGGCTCCAGGTGTATCCCATCCCATTAATATCATGCTCAGTACAAAAGGAGGAGTTAGTATCTTGTGCTTCTCCTGGAGGGTCTTGCTCCTTGTCCTGCTCCTGAGGCTCTGCTCCCCTGTTTGTTGTGACTGTTGTACATTCCCTGGGGTGAGTGTGACTTTATTTATATTTACATTATTTATGTTACTCTTAGTTTTGCTGTTCTAGTAAACCTAGCTTTGTTTCAACCCTCTCCTTTTTCTGGTTTCCCTTTCCTGCTGGGGAGGGGTAATTGGGTGATGGAGCAACTGCTGTAGTTTATCCTCGGATATGAGCAAAATGGGGACGGAAGGAGGGATTGTGTCTTTGGAAAACAGTGGGATTTGGAAGGATAGCTTTGCTGGATCCAAATGGAGTTGGGTTAGGACTTGCTGAGCTTGAACACACAATAGGTTTATGCTTAGAGCTTGGATGGGATTGATTGTGGCTGCAGATGATTAGGAGGTGTTTAAATCTTGCTGATTTTGTGAGCTTTGGATCTGGAACAAGAACTTGTAAGGCTGTATATTCTCAGATAACCTTTTCAGTCTGTGTGTCTCTTACAGGCATAAAGTAAATCCTTTTAGTTTTGGGGCCCAGCTGGGAAGTTGACAAATAAGTAGCAAAATCTTAATTCTTGAGTTCTTTGGATAGAAGTGTTGTGTTTTGGCTCCTTTCTGATATCCAAGTTACTTTTTCATGTAAAAAAAAATAAAAATTTTAATTGAGCAAGAGTCAAACCAGTAGCATAGATCCTTGGGCCCTGAAACTGACCAAGAAAAGTGAGTGGAAGTTTTGTTCTTGGCTTGATTAGGTCCAGAATCAATTCACATGTTTGGTGCAGATACTGGTAAGAAAGCTTTTTCTCAGCTGTGCTCCCTGAAAAGAGGAGAGGCGATGGACATGGGATGCAAGATGGTGCTGACTCTGAATATGAGGGGAAAAAACAATTCCCAGTGATAGCAATTGCACACTGGGTCATGTTTTCCAAAGAAGCTGTGGAAATTCTATCCTTGAATAATTTCAAATCCCACCTCTGTAAAACCTGATCTAACTCAAGTGTATCTGATGGTGAATTTGGGCCTGCTACGAGGAAAGGATTTAACAGATGACCTCCAGACATTCCTTTTTAACTCAGGCTATCCCATGATTATATGATCTCACCAGAGCGTAAGGAATAAAGGCATTCAGCTCTTTATTCAGAGGGTATTTAAAATATATGGTAACTTGTATTGCTTTGCAATAATCACTTTTTTAGTTTATGGATGTGATATTGTGGGAATGGGATTGATATGGCAGTAACAATCCTGGTACTCTGCTGTATCTGTTGGTATCAAACTTCAGTGTCAAATTAAATGAGAAATACCTGTGATGGCCCCGTCATTCGGTATTTCACAGACACTAATTCTGTGATGCAATGTAATATGTCAGATCTTTTGAACTCATTAGTGTTGAAGTGAAAAAATATTTTATTCGTTCAGTCCTCTAATGAATTGCCAAGTAGTCATTTTGGGGTGAAGAGCCTGTTTATCTGCGCAGGGAAATGAACTGCACATTTTTGGTTCTAGATGAGTAATATAAAGGATCAGTAATAAGTGATGGTGTCATTTCAGAGATGATAATGTGATACAGAGTTTTTCACCTCTAGGTCACATTTTGAAGTTCTCTGAGTTAAGAAGGAGCAGGAAATGTTGTGGTTTATATAAAATGTTAGCGGTCAAGATAAAAATTCTGTCTCCTTGCTAGTACTAATTTCTACCACGTTAAAGTAGGAGGGTCAAGGTTGGTGGCCTAAGTGACCTTTTTGTCAGTGTTTTGCCTTGAAAATAGGATGTGGGCGATAGCAAGTAGAAAATGCCTTGCTCTGACTCCTGAAACAGCTCAGATTTGATGAGACAGATTTAGTTCCCCAGTGGGGGAATTCAGCTGTTAATGGTTCCATGTCTCAAAAGCAGCTGTCGAATGAAGATCCTTGTTAGTCAACAACATGCTTTTGAAAAACTGAAACAAAACTAAAAAAAACCCCAAACAAAAAATAAGTAGAGATGTGATCGTGGGAGAGGAGGTGGAGGAGCTATGGGATGTTGGGTGGGAGAACTCTGGAGATGGTTGTGGTCAGGATGGTGTGGGATTTGGGAAAGCTAAAGCCAGAACTTGGAGCTGCTCATTGCTCAAGTATTAATTTCAGTCCATTTAAGGTGAGTGTCCAAAGTCATTGCCGTATCTTCTGCAACTGGTTTTCTCAGACCGAATGACCACGTGCTGTTTAAGATAGGAAACAGTTCTCTCCTCGTCTGCGTGCCATTAATGCTGTACCTTCCAAAAGGGCATGCCAGCAGTTTTGGATCATACACCACTGCGCTTAGTGAGACCTATAATTCCTTGACAGCAGTGCCAGCAGCAGGGTGATGGCTTTCAGTATGTCGTGGGCTTTTTTAATGTGTGACCAGTGAAATCTCTGTAATCTCGCTATGAATCTGTGCCTTTGGTAGGTCTGTAAAAGCCGGTGGTAAGCTGAATTTAATTGCTCTTCTCTGGACTTGGGAACATACAGAGTGCTTAAGACCCTGGTAATAAAAAGGTAGTAAAAGATTTTATTTTAGTCTTTTGGCTTTCTACTCTACTTCCTTATCTTGTCTTTCCTCAGATGCTGCCGTACCTTGTGTGTAGTCTCAGGTCAGATGGATTTTATAATGCTGTGGTGATCTGGGACTTGTTCTTACGAGTTGCTGAATGCCCTCCAGCACTCATTATAGTTGCTGAAAGTCATCCTTTTACATATAGGCTCTTTATAATGAGAAGTTCAAGCAAAACCAGCAGAGAACCCTTTCTACCTGGTAAATGCCAGCATTACAGTAAAAAAGAAAGGGGAAAAAAGGTTTTCTACTTAATGCAGCAAGCAGTTTCTACTGGACAAAACAGAGAAATTAACTGTATAGAAATTAACAGCATGAAGTAGTAAAACTGCAAATCTTATGAAGTGCAGCAGGGGGATAATGGTAAATGTTATTTTTGTTGAATAATGACAGTTGGTTCTTCCCCAGGTCTCTCAAGCTGATTGAGAGAAAGGTGTTTGTTTTTATTTCATCAGTACTGAAGTTTTGGCTGGGAAGAGTAGAGAGCATATGTTTGACAATGAGCCAAATGGAACTTCCCGAAGGAGGCTTTTGACAGACACCAAAGAAGCTATAGAAAAAGAAAAGCAAGATTCCTCATTAGGAGATGAACCATGAGCAGGAAGATCCTGAACTGTTTTTACGGTGAGATTATGTGGGAGCATCGAATGAAAAGTGTAGAGAGGAGCATTTAGGTGAGTGTGAGGGAAGTGAGACATGGAAGCCTCCTTCAGCAGACAGATGAAAGTTGGCTTTGTGTAAGAGAAATTCCATCCCAAGATATCACTGAAAACAAGGTCTTAAGAAAAAAATCTTTTCTCACATGCCTTTGCTAAGCCAGTTTCTCACTATGCTGTTGTAAAGTTACTCTGTTGGTGTCAGACCTTTGGATTCAAAAGAGTTAGGGAAGCAAAGCAATATTGTGATGGTGTTTTCTGAGGAGTTGGGAATGAATGAGTCTACTGCATCCAACTTTAGAGTGCCTTTGGCTGAGACTTGAATGCTCTGTGATCTGGGAATGATCAAGCTTCACTGCCCTGTCAGCAGTTTCCAGAACCTCACACAAGCAAAGAGCTTTTGGATCTTGGGAGCGTGTGGGTGAGGCTGAGCACAAGCTGTGGTGGAAATGAGTGACCATGTAAAGCATTAGCAGCCTCCCTCAGCCCTAAAAAACAAAACAACCCAAACAAAACAAAAACAAACCAAAAAAAACACCCTCCAAAAACCAAACCAACAATTAAACGCAGATTTTTAGATGGATTGAAGGGAGGTCATAGTATGCCTAAATGCTTTTTGGAAATGGGATTTGGTAAAAATGGAGTGCACAGAGGAAAAATCCTTTTGGAAGTGTAGTCTCCACAATGAAAGAATAAAAAGCTGAACAGTTTTTCAAGCTGGAAACTGTAGTGCATTATAATGTAGGAATAACATTACACATCTACAGTTCCACATCTACTTGTGAGCTACTTATTTTTTTTCCTGCTAAAAGCTTGCTGTAGCTTTCTCCTGCAGAGTGAGTAGGGTCTTTCAGTTGTTCAGCATGTATTTTTTCCATAAATTAAGTAGCCATCATCAATGTGAGGGTGTTGAGCTTTTTAACTGAAATGGAAGCCTTGCTGCTCCTACAGAATGAATAATTTAAGTTGTAGAAACCTGAAAAGCCTCTCTGCCCTCTAATGCAGCTGGAGCTACTCAGAAAACGGAAGTGATGGTCTCCTCATGGAGGTCACCTGAGCTACTGAAGATTCTTTAATTGGTCAATAGTCAGCTGTACATTTGGAAGATGCCTGTTTTGGTTTGCTCTGTGTATTCAGAAAACCTTGAAAATACTTAAGATTTGGAAGGTGTTTTCAACAATTCCCACTCTTTCCAGTTATTCTTATGTTGGTCAAAGTCACAAATCGATGCTCAGCCTCATCCTTCTTCGGAAACTTTCTCATCAACGGAAGACTTGTGGCTTCAGTACCTAGCTGTGAAAGGAGGGGCTGTTTCCCTTTCTTTGTTCCCCTTCTTACTCAAGCCAGGTGACCTGCTCTTGGCTCTTCTCCCAGCTATTTCAGAAAGAGTTCCAAGCCTTGCCCAGGCTACGCGGAGGTTGTGGAGCCTCCTTCTTTGAGGAGATGCCAAACTCCCCTGAGCATGACCCTGGGCCCCCTGCTCTGGGTGACCCTGCTGGAGCAGGGGGTTGGTGCCACCAAATACCTCCAGAGGTCCCTTCCAGCCCTTATCTTTCTAAACTGGAAGAAAGAGCAGATTGGTTTGCAGTTGTGAATGGCAGACAGAATTCCTCTATTAAAACAGATTGTTTAATGCTATTTAGCAGAACACTTCCAAAAAGCAGGATGAAACACAGTATTTAGTAAGGTCTGGTTAGTTCAGAAAAGACAGTGTGAACAAGTGATACCTGCTGGATGAGTTAGTGTGATTTGCTGTATGTTGTTGGACTCAGAAGCACTTCTTCCATTCCAACACTCCTGTTGCAAGTTGTGAGTTTGCAGTGGCAAATTAGACATATGAGTGGCAGTAGCCTAAATCCAAACTTCATCCAAATGTCAGAAATGAGTTTAAGCATATTGAAGTATGTTAGATGCCAGGAATGGCTTTAAGTTATATTACTAATGTATAATTTAGCCGTAGTGGTTTGAAAGCCAAAGCTCATGGAGCTGTGCCAGCGGTAACCACAGAGTGCCAAAGTTTATTTAAATTGGATTAGGTGATGAAGCCCTTCCTGTCTTTAATATGTTGGTTTTTTCATGAGCTGTGTAGCAATCATGGAGGTAAGTGTTTAGATTTTCATTATAACCAGTTGCTTCTGTTAATCTGTACAATCAGCTGAAGGCACTGATGACACTTCAGCCTGTGCAGCAGAGATGCAGAGTGCTGCCTAGGCCAGCAAGCACAGAGTGGTTTGGGTGGTAAGGGACCTTTTCTAGGTCCTCCAGTCCACCAGGGCCATCTGCAACCAGAGCAGGTTGCTCAGAGCCCTGGGCAACCTCCCCTGCAATGGTGGCAGGGATGGGGCAGCCACCCCCTCTCTGGGCACCCTGGCACAGGCTCTCACCACCCTCAGTGTCAAAAATGTCTGCCTTCTCTCCAGTCTAAATCTCCCTCTTTCAGTTAAAAATCATCACCCCTTGTCCTGTCCTAAGAGGCCTTGCTCAAAGGTCTGTCCCCATCTTTCTGCCAGGCCCCTTGAAGTCCTGCAAGGCCCCCAGAAGGTCTCCGCAGAGCCTTCTCCTCTGCAGGCTGAACCCCCCCAGCTCTCCCAGCCTGGCTCCCAGCAGAGGGGTTCCAGCCCTCCCAGCATTGCTGAGGCCTTCTCTGAACCTGCCCCAACAGGTCCATGTCCTTGTACTGAGGACTCTCTGCAGGGTGCCTCAAGTCTTGTCCCTGTGATGCTGTTTTGCACTGAAACCTGAAGAACTGTTTCTGCAGAGCCTTGTGGCCAGAAGGATGTCAAGGTTAATCGGAGATCTTGCTGGGAAATGGGTATTTTTGCCTCTTCCTTTTACAGGTAATAACTAAATGATTTAGTTTTCTCTTGTATCTGGTTCCACTGGCCTCTCTGAAGTTCTCAGCCGTGTGAATGTCTTGGTTTTTGCTGAGATTTCCAGGCTGCGGTTGGCTTTGTAGGCTGAGCTGTAGTTGGCGCATATGCCAGGACGCTCCAGCACTGCTGGGGTTTCACTCTGCTAGTTCATTTGTTAGGAAGCCCAAGTAATTAATGCCTCAGATCTGATGCTGGGTTAAAGAGCATTTGAAGCCCACTGCGGTTGGCTCTGGACTAGGATGTGTATCTGAAATGCACCTTGCCTCAGGTGCTTGCAAACCAGAACAGGTCATGGGGTTAGAAAAGGAAGCGTGGAAATGTTTTGGTTTAGGCCCTACAGAAAGTCTCGAGTTGTAGTTCAGGCTGGTTTTTTTTCTACTTGCTGCTTCACATTTCCACATGCAGTTACCATCGTTCCTTTTTCATGTGTGCCACGAGTGACTGTGAGCACATGAACGTTTTGAGAGCCGAGTTCTGTCTTTGAGTGGGCTCAGAATTCATAGAGCACACTTCTTTTTAATTCTGTGCTGGTTGCCAAATGGTTTAAAGGTGCTGAAAATCATTGTGAAGGTAAAAATCCCTTTGAGGAGTGATGTGGTAACTGTGGAGTCCCTTCTGGAAGGATTATTTTCAGGTGTTGACAGGTCTGAGTGGGTCCTGACAGGATTAGTTCTCCGGAGGCTGCACTGGCTGTGTGCTCAGCTGGGGCTGTCCCCTTGGCTTGTCACCTCTCCAGGAGCCTGTGTTCAGAAGGCAGGACTCAGCCTCTTAGGGGTGTTCTGGGGAATAGGGAAAAAGTGTCCTTGGAATGCTGGAACTCACCATCTGCACACAGGGCAGGGCAAATCTCGAGTGATGGAAGAGTTTTGTGTTCTTTCTGCTGAAAGGTATAAGTGCTGCTTGCTTTGCATCCAAAGAACCTTGAATTCACACTTGGTTTCTTTTTTGGTATGTTACATTTCTTTAAGTTTTGGTAACTGGAATTGCAGAAAAAAATTAAAGCTCATTTGCTGCAATAGGAAGGAGAAATCCTAATCTCTTAGGAGGCAAACCTTCTTTTTCTTTGTGTGCATCTCTTTCTCCAGATGACAAAGGCCCATCTGACAGTGAATCCCAACCATCGAGGCAGAAAAGTTATTTCCAAGGCAGTCCATTCACATAAAATTTTCTTTCTCTGAAACCAAAGCAATAAATGATGCTGGTGTTTATCTACAGGAATGAGTAACCTCATCTCCCACCGAGAGCAGCAGGAGCTGCAGATACTCGTGTCCCTCCACTCAGGCATCTCTACCCGGAGGGATGGAGCTGTAACCGAGGTGGCCCTGCCACTGGCTGGGCTCAGTAAGTGCATCACTATTAAGAAGGTGCCATTAGATGAAGTCATTGAACCATTAGGAAGCCTGCAAAAATGAGTACCCTCTGCTAACCTGCAAAGTGTTGTGGTTGAGAGTATACCCGCTGGACCATCCTGCCGGGCAGATTTCTTTCACGTGTACTGGCTCTGCCAGGGCCTCACTAGCACGAGACTTGGCTCTGTAGCGTTTCGCAGATCCCTACATCATGCTGAGTATCTCTGGGTATCTATTATTAATGTGCTGGCAGGTTTTGCCAGGCTAAAAGTATCTGATCATCCATTTTCTTAAGTCCTCCATTACTTTAAGATGCTTTCAAGGTCCATTCTGCTCTCATTTTATTAGTAGGGAACAAAGGCTTTTCCAGTGTCAGAAGGTAATATATGCGGACTTCTGAATAAGCAAGAAAATACCTCTGTTTTTGAGGATGTTTCGTTATAGATTCACAGAATGTTAGGGGTTGGAAGGAACCTCAGAAGTTGGAGTGCAACCCCCCCTGCCAGGGCAGGACAAAACTAGAGCAGGTCACGCTGAAATGGATCCAGACAGGTCTTGAAAGTCTCCAGAGAAGGAGACTCCACAGCCTCTCTGGGGAGTAAATCATGTCTTGAAGTTTCATACACAGTTTTTATTAAACATTGCCCCATTTCCTGTTGAAGTCTACCCACAATTTTAGTTTTGCGTTAGAAATATTGGCTGTACAGCCTTGTCCTGACCTGACACAGACTTACTTGGGAATGGCATGGCAAGTGCCTGCTCATCAGAAGTGTCTGGACATGTGTCTTAGCTGTATATAATTCTGTTCCTTTCCTGGCTGGTGGAAAAAACCAAGAGTGAGGAGCAGCACTCAAAGGAATAAATGGGTGCATGTGCTCTTTTTTATTAAACCAGTAATTTAAATCATTCTGTTCAGTCAGAGGAGTTCAAAGAGCCAAGTTTCAGAAAACTATTTACTACTGAAATCTTCATCTCTGCATCACCTGGCCCCATGGGTCTGGAACACTGACACATCCATACTGATATTCATAATATTTTCTACCTTGTGTGGATGGGAGTTGATGACCTACAGAAGCCTCCAAGACATGCAGTATGATGGGATGTTCTGCACCAGCAGAGGGAAGCTGTAAAGATCAAACTTTCCATGTGAACTTGTGGAGCATCTCCATTAAAACATTGGTTTAAGAGGAAACTACACCAGTGGTCACTTGTTTCTAACAGTCTGAGATGTGTTCCCTGTGGGACAGCTTCTGTCTTGACAATGGTGTGTTGGTCAGCCAGATGTTGTAACAGCTAGAAAAGCAGTGAGACTTTTGGTAGCTGCTGATAACAGATCTGTCAATGTTGTTTTTAATCTTTCCATTGCAAACTATAAAACTCTTGAGGATGTTGCTGTGGAGTGAAATGTTATGTGTTGTTCTACTAGGCGTTTGTGTTCATAGAATGCTTTGGCTTGGAAGGGGCTTTTCAAAGCTCATCAAGTCCAACTCCCAAGCTGGGAGGGGGGCTTCAAGTACTGTTTTATTTGGAGAGAAAAAAAACAACTAGGAAAAGAAAAGCTGCTTTTTTAATAGGCAAAAATACCTTCTGCAAGAAATTTTTGTCAGAGAATGTTAGTTTTGTTCAGAAATTCTATTGTCGTGCTTCTCTAAGTGTTGACACTTTGATGTCACTTCAGTCTTCTCTGTGGATGTCTGGATGGCTTCTGCTTTGTGTAAAGTGACACACTTTCCTCTGTTGTCATATGGTATGAATGTCTAGTCCTAATGCATCACGATGGAGACGGTACGGGTGAAGAGTGCCGAGAAGAAAGAGGAGGCTGCACAAACACTGCTGAGAAGCATTAAAAAGCTCTATCAAATTCAGTTAGTTGGAATAGTTTAAAATGGAAAAGTCATGCTTTCACCTAATGCAGGAGTTGCAGTTTCTTCAGAAGTGTGTCTGGTCTAACAGGTATCACAGAACCTTCAGCCATCCCTGGAAGAAATGAGCGCGTAGATCTGTGGAACGGGAAAATAGAATGGTTTGAGAGGAATGTCACTGAAGTTAAATACGTTGCTGCGTGTGTGTTTGTGCAAAGGCAGTCTCGGTGTTAACTCGTGGGAACAAATTGTTCCTTGAGGAATTGTTCAGTCAATCCAGAAAGCAAAAATATGAGGATTTGAGGGAGCTGGGCTTGTAGAAAGCCCAGGATTTGAACAGGATTTGAACTGTTAGTGGATTCTAATGGAGTAGTTTGCTTACTGTTGAATCAATATTTTTGGATTAAAAGTATTTCAGTGTAGTATTTTTTGATCAGTTTATTCATGTGCAACCTTTAGACTGTTAGTGCCACTCTTCAATTCCTTAACAATCAGCATATGCAAGCACAAGCCTGGGAGCAGAGTCTTCAATAGTGATCCAGAGTTCAAATGTGGATTTCAGCTGCTCTCACTGGATAGGCTGCTCTTAAATCTGGGGAGGTTCAGCATTTGAAATAAAAAATGTATAGGGAAAAGATTCCCATATTGAAACCCCTAGTATTTGTTGGTATGTGTAGGTGGATGGGCACAAAATTCAAGAGATTCATGTAGCTGAAATTAAATGGATGCCAGAGTGCATCTAAAACTGGGCTTTAGGCTGTGAATAATTGTGCCTTACCAATTTTATCACAGCTTGTTTTAGGACAAAACAGTGTTTTGCCTGAAAGGGTTTGATAAGCAAATTGTGGATGTGCAGTAAGGGCTAAATAATAAAACCACTTTATACTTAATGTATCAATCTTATCATAAATTGTCTGGAGACTTGGCGTCTGCAGGAAAATTACAGGAGGAGCCAGAAAAGCTGGCAACTGCATCTTCAAATTTATAGATGGAAATAAAAGATAAGTAATTGTTGGAATTCTGTTGTGTGATACACACTCGCCTGCTCTTCTCCTTTCTGTAAAGGGATTCATTTATAAGTATATGAAAAAAGACAGTTTTGTGTTTGAGCTCAGTTTTTCGTACACCTCTTATTTCTTCATGTTTTCTTTAGTGTGTGCAAATATTTATCTTAAGAGGTTTCATAGATTATTCTCTACTGTATGTGGTGCTTGTTCTTTCTGTCTTGTGTTAAACATGATGGGGAAGGTCAGACTCCTGGGCTGCAGCAATAGCAAGGGGATATTTCAGCCAGTGTTTGTGATGTAGGTTTTTGATCCAAATGTGATTTACTAGGTTTTATCTATCCCCTAAAATCACTCGTGACAGCAACATGCTAAAAAAGCTTTGTTCCCTCCATAAGGCTTTGACTTGGCTGTTCCTTCCAAAAGTTGTGTGAGTTCTTGCCCAGTAAGTGGTCAAAAAGTATGTTTTAAATTCATTGGAAACCTGTGCAGTGGATGTGGAGATGATTTGTCTGAAGTTTTGTTCCTTCTGGGGAACCAGTAGTTAGTTCAGTGAAGTGCTGGTTTGATTTAAGTGATGACAGTGACTTCTCCCTTCTTCCCTCAAAGGAAGGACCAAAAAAAAGACCAAACCTTCCCTAGCCATTTTTCCCATCACCTTGACATCTAGTCCAATATTTCCTCACTTTTTTAATCAATGACTCTATATCCCGGATTAATAAGATCCCCTTTCAGTGTTCTCCAGTCTGTACAGCCCCGGGTCTCCCAGCTTTTCCTCCCTGCGGAGATGCTCCGTAATATGTGTATAATTCAAAATATGTTTTCACAATTATTTTGTGGACAATTTTCTGATGCTTTTGAACAACCAGCTCTGCAACAATTGTCAGCTCATAACACAGTTGTAACAGAAAAATATGTGTATGCTGGCAATAATGAACTCTTAACAATAGCAAGGTTATAACACTTTATTTTGGCCATTATGAGATGTTATAGTGAAGTTCCCAGAGCAGCCCTGTGAGAGAAACACCATATTAGATGATTATAAACTAGGAACTCTGAGCAAGGTCAAAACAAAGGCAGGAACCAGTACACTGAGTACATTTATGAAGCTGAAACTCTTGAGAAGATCACAGGCAAATCTGGATTCACCTGGCTCTGTGCAGGGTGGATTCCCAGCATGAATTTTCATCTGTGGAAGCCTAAGGAGTACAAATGCACCATAAAACTTACAGTGGGAGAAAATTTGAGCGATGAGTGACTCTGTGAAAGATGAGGACAAAGTGGAGACATAACAAATGATTTTTCTTGTTTCTTTTCACTACAGACCTGACTTCTCCTGTAACTACTTGGTACTAAAGTGGCCTCCAAACCCCATAGCTTTTTACACTGAGTTAAGGCCATGCAAACTATTTTTTTCAGGAACTATTTTTCAGGGAGCATCTATGTTTGGTGTACGACTGCAGATACTTCCAGACCTGAAAATACAGATGAAGGAAATGGTTAAGAGGGATGTCTCTTTGCAGGGAACTGTTATTTCTTTAGGCTAGCATATGTTTACATGACTTGAGTCTTCTGTAGTTCTCCAGTTACAGCTTTTTACTGCTCCTTAGCAGTTTAGTATGACTAAGGCAGAAAGCAGTTGATGATGCATGAGAGAAAATGGTATCCACTAGCTTTTATTTCCCCCCCGTCTTCATTTTGATGCACTGCATCTGGGTATCTTCAGTGTCCCATCTTAGGTATTTTTACTATTAGTGCAGAGAAGTGGAACAAATGTGAGCAAGAAGGGATTTCATTTGCTATTCTACTACCATTATCCTGTTAGTTCTTTATTACTCACTGAAAACCTGTCTTGAAGTAATGGTATGGAGCCGCTTAAGAGCGAGGATGTGATTAATGGCAAGGTTTTGGTCTTTTTTGCAGTGTAATGGGGGGAAAGCACAAGTTATGTCATTTACCTTCCGCAGTTGGAGCCTTAATGTAAGCAGCGTGGCAGCTGCCTGCTGTTTGCAGTATTGCTGATGACATTACTCATTAGACAGATTTTTCTTCCAGTGGATGGAGGCAAATTCTGCACACAGATCTCAGTTTTTATGTAGCTATGCATCATTCCAGATAAGTGATCAAGTAATTAATGTGGATGCATTTCAGGCTCTTGGCTGTTGAGAAGCCACTGGTGGTGGTTGTTCCAGGTATCAGAGCTACACGATCCCTTGTCTAAATTACACAGGATTGTTTCTGTTTCCCAACTGGATGATCAAACCTTACTGGGCATGCAACAGTGAAAAAGTGATGTCATAAGAACGTTGTCCTTTCCTTTTCCTGCCACCTGCTGCTGGCCTTTTTAACTTCTTGAGCTGGTGGGTGGCCCTGGCTAGGGCAGCACTGACAGATTCTTTGGGGAGGTGGTTCTTGCACCTGCAGAAGTGGTCTCTTGGCACTGAGGTATTCACTGTCCTGGAGAGGTACCAAGAATCACATGGAAGTACCTTGTCCCGTCGCTTGTGAATGAGGCTGTTAACGCTGGAAAAGGTTCTGGATGTGTTTTCAGGGCTGCTTATACATTTCAGGAATTGCCCAGAACACAGCCATCAGCCTGGAGAAGAGCCTGAACTGCAGGTGGTCTGATAAGCTCTGAAATATGGGTTTATGTGCTTCTCTGTCCCCAGCAAACTGAATGAAACAGATACCCCTGCTTCCCTATCCTCTAATCCTTTTCTTCTCCTCTCCATTCATACAAACACTGACTGCTGGAGTCAGATGAGCTGGCAGTCTATTGTTGAGTCATGAGTTTGGTTTTTTTATGTTTCTTAACTTTTTGCTTTTTTTGAATGCTGAGGAAGGAATGGAGCTTGTTTCACTGCTCTGGAGGGGAAGCAGGCAACTTCCCAGGTGCTTTTTAAAAAAAAGCAAATGATGCTGCTCTGAAAAAATGACTTGGTGTGAAAGCTCCAGTGTGGACAAGTAACCCTGAAGGGCACAAATTAGGATACTTCATATCCCCTTAGTTTCTGATTCAGATTGAGATGTGAAGTAGATGTCAAATGCTTCCTCTTCAAGAAAATTTGTCATAGCATTCAGGAGGGAATCTCCTAAGGGACATCTAAGGAAGGAGCTGTGGCTGGTGCCGAAGTTGAGAGTACAACGTTTATCAGGTTCAGAGTTAGACATCAAAATCCTCACAGCACTTCTAGCCTGTAATCCTAGAATTGTTGATTTAGCTGGTTTTGTGTTCTTAAAATGATTCCTTTGAAGGCAGCGGGTCTTTAGGGGCTCAGAGGATCACAGGTCCTCTGTCAGGATTAACATGCAGTTCGTTGAAAGTTTATTGAAATCAGTTTTGGCATTAAATATTTCTGTGCTGCTCACTGGGGAAAAAACCGAACTTCCTCCACAGGGATGTTGCAGAAGCAGAGAGAAGGTAGGTCAAGCCTGCCTGGAAGGAGATGTATCTCAGAAGCTGAGTGAAGAACTGTGGATGGGCTTTGCTTCTGTCTGACCAAATGGATCTTGGGACCCTTTCCAGTGCTTTGAACTTCTGCTCTCCATTTCTGTAGTTTTTCCCACTTGTTTTTCCTGTCACTTCTGGCATGCTTTCTTCACATCCAACATCCTTGCTGTGTCCCATCCAAAACTCACCTGATATAAACCATAGCTTGCTCCCTACCCACCAGAATATAGATGTCTGGTGTAAGGAGCTGAGGAATTGTCTTGCCCTTCCATTCTTGTCTGATGGGCACGCTGCTTAGTGCTTAATCCTTAAAATACCATGTAAATGTCTTTACTGAAGTCCATGGTATACTTATTTATGCAATTATTTCTAGCCTGTATATACAAAACCAAATTCCTTGTCTAATTCCTTGTGGAGAGCAGGGATAACAATTCTTTGCTCCTTTCCTGGCGTAAGCTTAAAACAATTATGGGTTGGATAAAACAAGACCTAAAAATCAAAGCAGATGTACATCAAAGAAGGTTTTAACAGCTCAAGAGCTGCAGGAAAAAAAAATGGTCTGTCTTCTGCATCCTTGGTGTCAGCTCCAGGGTCCGTACTTGCCACCAGGTCGGAATGTACATCTGGGCTAGGTATGAGAAATTCTCTTCTTGCTACATGGAATAGAATTGCTGGATACAAGCGACCTTAACAATCACCTGGTCCAACCTTTCTTGGGAAAAACATGGTCTAGATGGGATAGCCCAGCAGCGTGTCCAGCTGAATCTTAAGTATGCCCAATGTTGGGGACTCTTCTGCTTCTCTGGGGAGATGATTTCAGTGGTTGGTTGTTCTCATGGTGAGACGTTTTCCTCTTGTGTTGGCTCAGAATCTCCCCAGGACTAACTTGAACCGATTAACCCCTGTCTTTTCTGTGAGTTGGTGTTAAAAGGGAGTTATATTCTTAGTAGCCACTCTTTAAATACCAGCACATGGTAATAAGGTCTCTTCTAAGCCTTCTTTCCTCCAGGCTGGACAAACACAGTTCTCTCAGCCTTTCTTCAGTGGCATCTTCCCAGTCCTGGGATGATTTTTGTGGACCCTTATCTGGACCCTCTCCAGCCTGTCAACATATCTACAGTGGAGACCAAAAGGGAATGTGGTGTTCCAGGTCTGGCTTCACCAGTGCTGAGCAGGGTAGTGACTACTTCAGTTCTGCTGGTGATGCCCTTGTGGCTGCAGCCCAGCATCCTACAGCAGCATGTTGTTGACTCAGGTTGAGCAGCTTGTCCACCAGGATTTAGCCTGCTTGCCTGTGGAGAACAATCTAGTTCACATCATTTCAGAAAGACTTGAAAGCAAGTAAAACATGCCGTGTTTTCCTGGTCTTTAAGTAACTGGTGGTACTTACCAGTAAGTATCAACTGGAGTTGAGCTATCCCAGTGTATTATTGTCTGCCTTAATTCCTGTGGTTTATCTGAAGTGTACTGCTGGTGTTTGCCCAGGCAAAGGTTCACTGACTATCCTGGTGCTCTCAGGGAATCGTTACTGTCTTTCTAGCACAGGTACCTTTAGCCTTTTGAGAACTGACTCCTACTTGGATGACTTGTCATCTTTTTTTGATCTGTGCAGAGCCATGAGAGGATTAAAGGTGACATGGACACCACACTGTTCTAATAACAGCTTTTCATTGAGCTGAAATGCATGTTGCTGTGCTTTTAATTATTCAAGATACACTTAAAAAATGCGAAAGGGAGAAGGAAAGCTGAAGAAGCTATTAATGACCCCAAAGCAAAACCAAAAGTGGAGCATATAGAGGAGAGAAACAGTCTCCTGTTAAACGGTTCTAACAAAGACAGAACAGTTAAATGAGCCCTGTAAATTGTAACTTTTTTTCCTCAGATAAAGGAAGTTACCAAGACAAGAATCCAAAATACTGGTTGCAGAAATCTAGTCTGATAGTGAATACATTGAAAAGAATTTATTTGCCCAATAAGGATTACAGCAGTTATATTTAAATTTTTTTAGGATATGTTTTAAATCTTTGCAGCAGTTATTTATAAATATGAATTGGAAATAAACTGAAGCAGGTCATGTAGCACTTTAATAAATGTTAATTTTTCAGTGACTTAAACTTCACATCAGTGTTAGTGGCCCATGAAGAGCGCAACGTAATAAATGGCATAGAAGTGAGCCCTTGGAAAAGCAAGTGATATGTAAGTGAATGGAGAAAGAGTTTGTTCTGCTAATATGTGGGTAGGTCCATTTAAAGCACTGTTTCTGCTAATACAGTGGAAAGTCTTGTTTTATGTGACCACTCGGGGAAATAAAACCTGATCTCACAAATATTTATAGAAAAGTTCCACAACAAGGTGGGAGCATCATATGAAGAATTAAAATATAAAACCAAGGAAACGTTTTCTGATATTTCTTGTGCTTGTGACTTTGCTGTGAATAATCCTAAATTCCAAGCTCCCCTCTCTATATGTAACCAAATTAAGCGTAGCCCTGGTTAATATTTCAAAATATATTATGGAATTTCAGTGGGTCTAGCAATAAATAATTAATCTTTGGCACTTGCATACACTGTATTTTCAAAACATACTCCAAGTATATATTTAACAGTCCATAAAATGCCATTCCATGTGACTTAATGTAGCCCTGGGTTGGTTTTATTTTTGCAGTATACAAGAAAAGGCATTTAATAGCTAACTATAGTTAAACACAAACTGTTTGGAGTTTTGAAGCTGGGAGCCAGGCTTGTTTCCTGAATGATCTAGAAGAGCAATTATCTTTTACAAACAAATATGTTGGCAATTGCTGCAGTTAAGTGGCTGTTGGGAAGCCCTTGTTCAAGTGCTGTCGCTGCCTTTGGAACACTTTAAATTTCTTTAACAATACTACTGGGTCTAAACAGGGGAAGGAGGGGAACAACAAACCTATTTCAGTTCTTTGCAGCCATCTCCCTTAATTGACTGGGTATTTCTGTCAAGCAGAGGTTTTTAGTGTGATGGAGCGAGGAGGCTCAGGAGCTGTCAAACACTCTGCTTCCCAACAAATGGGTTTGTGATGAATTACCTGCGTGCCTCGTACTGGAGCGTGACAGGCGCAGGTGACACGAGCTGAGGGTCCTCTGCCACCATCCAAACAGGTCAGCAGCCCGGGGAAACCAATTGATGGTATCCCACCGTACAATGCTCTCCAGGTCCCCTGGATAACTGTCCTGTCCAATGTCCTTCAACACAAACCAACTTCATTTTATCATCACTCCTCACAATGAAAGTTGACTTGACCTCACAACTCTTTCCTCTATGCACAGATACTGGTATTTCTCTGACCTTGCTTACTGCTGGCAAATATTAATATCCCAGTCAGATTGCTGTCTGTCTTTTGGTATGTCTGC
Organism: Todiramphus saurophagus; assembly: GCA_024582635.1. Lineage (NCBI taxonomy): Eukaryota > Metazoa > Chordata > Aves > Coraciiformes > Alcedinidae > Todiramphus > Todiramphus saurophagus. The sequence continues at coordinate 33,504 of JANIMW010026885.1, read as the reverse complement.
ATCTTTTATTCAGGAGAGCTGTTTGATACTGCTAATCTGTGGTACATTAACTAGGGGTTCATTTTATTGTGACAATGCTCAGAAGAACGATAACCTCACAGCTTTTTACAGGACCCCAACACCATGTGTTGAAGGGATTTAATTGCAAAACTCATGTTTTTCATATGATTTTACCTTTGTGTTTAAATATTTATGAATTGTCCAACAGTTTATAAGTGATATCTGCTACAGATCAAGGAACAAAACCACGCTGAGTCTTGTTAACCCTCACTGACTAGCATCCCATACACACAACTACGCTGGGCTTGACATTAGGGTGTTGTGTATGTAGAGACTCTTGTTTTCCCATTCTGTCCGTTTAGTTTTTTCTGTGACATCCTCAGTAAGTGCCTCTCAGTGAAGTCCTTCAGTCTCTTAACCCAGCCTTTTGATCTTCATCCTCTTCAGTCACCCATCTCCTTTGTGCATGGAAGGGGAAGCATGAAATGGTAGGGGTGCATCTCGGCATCATTCAGCTGATTTAGCAGGAGAAATGTCATCGTGAGCGACTAGACAAGAAGCCAAGGGTCCCAGGGAGAACATCAGCGGACGAAGGCTGGAAGCAGTGCTTGCCCAGGGAGATGGAACAGGTAACTCGGGTGCCTGGGAGCAGGGATGGTCAGTTTTTAGTCCTTGCAGACATGACAAAAATGTGGCAAGCTCCTTACTCTTTGGATAAACAGAAAATACGACATGCCTGGCACTGTACTTGAGACTGTAATTCAAGGGTTACCATTTGTCATGCTGCTGTTTACTCGGCTGCTAATTGGTGCAGCCATGTGCTTTGATCCCAGCAAGGTTCATTTACCTTGTGATTATTAGAGTTTCTGCTTGTCACTGTGGACAACAATAAATCAAACCATGGAAATAACGACAAGAAAGACAGAAACCTGTTGGAGTGGGGCTGGAGGAGGCCATAAAAATTATCTGAGGACTGGAGCATCTCTCCAGTGAGGCCAGACTGAGAGAGTTGGGGTTCTTCAGCCTGGAGAAGAGAAGGTTCTGGGAAGAGACCTTCTTGTGGGCTTTCAGTACTTAGAGCCCTGTAAGAAAGATGGGGACAGACTTTTTAGCAGAGCCTGTTGGGACAGGACAAGGGCTGATTGTTTCAAACTAAGAAAGGGAGACTTAGACCAGAGACAAGGAAGAAGTTTTAGATGCTGGGGGTGGTGAGAGCCTGACCCAGGCTGCCCAGAGAGGTGGTGGCTGCCCCATCCCTGGCACCATTGCAGGGGAGGTTGGCCGGGGCTCTGAGCAACTGAAGAAAGTGGGTGGGGGTGTTCTGTTTTTCTTGTTTGCTTCGATGCAGGGTTTTTTGTTTCTGAAAGACCCAGAGGCAGATTACTCAGACCTGAAATCTCATACACTCTCTGACAGAGCCACTGATTCAGTATCCTGCCAGCTAAAAGCACTTGCTCACAGTAGGTTGTCTCTCGTTACCTCAGCATGGAAAGAACTTATCTTTCCTATATGAGTTTATTTGTAAGAAAATGATAATTGGTGAAATGTGGAATAACCTGGTAGAGAGTCACTGTGGGTTTTACTTTAGAAATCCCTGTCTGTCTTTCCCATGAGGCAACATTTAAACTTCAGTGCCCGTGTTGCATCGTTAATGCTGTGTCATTGTAATGTATGTAAAAACTAAAGCATGGGCTTGTATGGGCTAAATGATGTTGATGTTAACAGGAACACAGCATGACAAAGCATGAGTGTGCTTGGGTCTGCTGGCTGAAATAAATGAAGCAGGAATGTACTGCTGTGAGCTGTACCAATGGGATTGTCGAAGGCGTGGTTGTGGCTGATTGCGACTGATCTCTGGGCATGGCCACTGGGTGCAAGGAGATGCAGACATCTTGGGTTTGTATATTGCCAAAAAAAGGATGGGATTCTTTTTTTTACTGTATCCTGAGGGGTACAGAACTCCCTTCCAGAAGGGAAGGAAGCATGGGAGATGCTATGGGTTGGTTATCCTGTCCTACATGCAGTAGGTGACCCAAGGAGGCGTGGCAGAGCTCTGAGGTGCAGTTCCTAGGAAGGCACTGTCCCTGTTTGCTATTACTTTCTGAGACTGATTTAATTAGATTAAATCTGATTAATCACAATGTGGCACTATAGAATCACTGGATGGTTTGGGTGGAAAGTGATCTTTAAAGATCCTCTGGTCCAACCCTACAGTGAGCAGGGATGTCTGCAACTGGAGCAGGTTGCTCAGAAGTCCTGTACTGAAGTAAGTATGAAGTAAGGGTTGAGTTGGCTGGGAATTAGACCTGCACAAATAGGCCATATTTCAAGACTTCTGTGAGAACCTTAGCAAAGTATGAGGGCAAAGATCTACTCACATTAGCAACTGGGTCCAGTTTTGCTGTGCTGAGGCAGAGATAATTCAGCACTTCTACACATTTCATTTTAATTGTCACCAAATTAGTTGCCAAAGATTACAGTTTGCTTTCAAAGGAAACGTTAAATCAACAACTGGGGAAAAAAAAGCACTAGCATACATTTCCCTAACAAACACTAATCACTTTTATTAAGAAGCTTTAGCCTGTGGCAGCCTTAAGCTGCATCAAAATGATGTAGAAATTAATCTACTTCAAGTCCTGGTTTCCAGTTTACAACCTTGCTTTAAGGGTTTCCTCTGTGTGACTTGCTGGGTGTTTCCCTTCATCTGTCCCTGAAATGCCCATCAACAATTGATTCTGTCCTTGTAGCCCAGTGTTGTCCTAGGAGCACAACCAATGCCACCAGCCCAGGGCTATTGCTTTTCTAGTGCCTAACTGACTGATGGGAGGAAGGCAACGTTCCAGAGGAGAGTGTGATGCTGCTGTAGAAAAGCTGCCTCCAACCACAACCGGGAGGTGGGGAGGGGAGCATGGGCTGGGGAACACACAGAGTACCCTCCAAGAAGGCTGTCAGGAAGCCAAATAAGGAAAATATTTGTCATAGACTCTTCCAAGGTGCAAGAAGCTCACAAATGCTGTTCTGCCACTTCTTCTCTTGGAATAGGACGTCTGAGCAACCTACTCTAGTTGCAGATGTCCCTGTTCACTGCAGGGGGTTGGTTGGACTAGATGACCTTGAAAGGTCCCTTGTAACTCAAACCAGTCTGCGATTGTATAAATTAGGCTCTTTTACACATAATTCCACCTTATTATTTTGTCACTGGTTGTTGTTGCTCTCAGAAGTGTCTGTGGTGACTCCCATGTGGATTGAGGAGCATCCTGTGCTGTAGCTGGTATTTACAAGCAAGAGACTTACTTTATTGGCTGTGAATTGATTTTTCCATTGCTCATTTTCATCCTTCTGTTAGTAGAATAGAAAGATGGAGCAACATGTTAAAGTGCAGGGATGATACTTTAAGAGCCAGGTGACGGATCACAGTGGATCATGAAGTGGGGAGTATATTCCTGTCAGATGTAAGAGGCTGAGGTAACTGCAATGACAGTACTTAATTCATTTACCTGAGTACTGGTAGCTGCTGCTTTGCTGCTTTCTGTTGTTCTTGTGCTAAAAATTTTCAGAAAAGCTCATGGACAAGGCAGAGCAGAAGCAGGACTCAAACCTGGTGTCACAGAAGCAGGCAGGTCATACCTGGAGGCCATGGGAATTGGGTTTGGCTCAAAGACAAGACCTCCCTGGTGCGTCTGGTTACGTTCTGAAAATCATGAGGTGCTTCGTGGCGCTGACTTCCACGAGAAGGGCAGTGCAGGGGATGTGCTGGCCTGTAAGAGTGAGAAGCTCTGTCTGCTGGGGTGCTTGTGTTGGCTGGCAGGAGTGAAGCTGTCCACCTGTGATGGCCATGTCCAGGTTCAACTTTCTCTTCCTGCCTTGGGAAGTACAAAGAGAAACGCTCGGGAGAAGCCTTCTGCAAGCAGGTAGTGACTCTGAATGTCAGAGAGCGGGCACTTCATTTTCTTCTGCCTCAACGAAAGAAAAGTCCAGGGGGGGCAGCTTTCAGTTGTGGTGTTCTCTTGGCTTGTGCCAAACTTGCCCGTGCCCCATTTCCGCTGTTTCCCACCGGTGAGAGGTGGCCTGTACCGCCCCACTTCAGTAACCCGGGGCTGGGAATTCAGCCCACGAAGCCTCAAAGCAGTTAGGAAAATGTCTGTGACAGACCTCCCACTGAATCCTGCTGGGGGTCCTGAGAAAAATCATTCATCTCAAACCTACTGATTTTAACATTGTTCACTTGCTGAACAAATGTGTGTGGGGGGGGGGAGACCTTCCTGAAATAATTACTGACCTAGTTCTCAGGTGATGGTTCTGACTGGGAAAGGTACCTGGCTGTACTGGAGATGCCAGGCCTCTTTTCTTACCCTTTAACTAGTGGAGATTCCCCAAAAGGAAGAGTTAAGCCCATAAACTGGTGTCCCTGAGATGATTTATTGTTGCCATTGTTGTTATTTTTATTGTTGTAGCTGTATTTACGAGCTTGTATAAACCAGCTTCCCACTTTGCTAAGGGTGTTGTCCGCAAACAGTGGAGAGGCTGGCTCTTGCTTGACTGAAGACAATTCTTTTAACTGCCTTTGATATTCTGAGAACAAATTGGGCTACACCTTGGGGGGAAAAAATATTTGGAAATATTTACTTGGAGGCAAGTGAGCTGTGAAAATATAAACCTCCTGATAAACTCTCCCCGCTGTCTGAAGGTTGATGGTACATGAGGCAGTTTCAGGCTGTGCTCTGTTCCACAGGAACGGGAAAATCCCAGGGAATACTCAATTTGCCTTTGAAGCACAACACTAATGATCTTGTTACCAGCTTACACCTGACACAGGAGCCGCTTCCTCCCGTGTCTGTGAGTGTTTTGTGCCTCTTGTTAACTAAGTTCTGGCAACAACTCCTTTGAAACTAAACAGGAGACCTGTAGCAGCACACCAGAAATTAACTGCTAATTCAGAGTATCACTTTTTCAGATGCTGAAATTGGCAGACAGTTAAGATAATAATGACTTCTCCAACCGGTTCCATCCTCGGCACGTTAAGTGCTCATTGCATCTTCGTGTTGCCTATTGATCTGTTTATTATACCAGTTTAGATCGTTCTCCTGCTTACCAGTTGCACCCCTGAGCCTGAATTTATTGGAAGAGCGAACTGCTGTTTAATGCCCTGTAGCTGGGAAACAGAGCTGGTAGGCAAACCTATTATTATACTAATGGAGTCTTTCTGAATTGCATCTCACTAAGCTCCCCGTTATCTTGCATGGTGCTCTCAAACTCGGTGACAGGTGGGGTAGTTTAATACCTCTTGAGCTGTGTACAGTTCTGGTCTGTTTAATGAGCCTGGAGTTTCACAGATTGTTTTTCTTTGCATCTTAAATTTAGGCCACTTTACTCAGAGCATCTGGTTTAATAGAACTCTGGAATTCTGTTTTACTGTCCTATTTAAAGGTTTTTAAGATCAGTTGTGCAATGATACTTGCTTAAAG
>JANIMW010026885.1:0-12171 GCA_024582635.1 Todiramphus saurophagus | reverse complement strand
AAAAACTCGATGGGAGCTACGCCTTCCAGTAGTCCATGTTGGGGAGTGTGTGCGGGGTGGGTGGGGTGGTCGTGCGGGTTGGTAAGGAAAATTTTAGTGCTATTAGTATGATTGTTTGCAAAGGTTTTTTAGTTGTCATAAGATTGCTACATGTTTCAATCTGCAGCTTTAGGGAAAAAAAAACTATAGAGATAAAACTGAATATTTCTCTCAGTCCTCCTGCAGTGTTTTCGTCCCAGGGGTGCATGCAATTCTCTCAAAATGTGATATGATGAAGTGTGCAGCTCTGTTGGTACAGCAGCAAAAGTCAGAGCAGGTCATGAAAAGATGTTAGCTCTTCTTTCCGAGACAGGAAGCTGACCTGCACAGTTCATTAGACCTTTTGGAGGAGAGTAGTTGAGTGAGGGAGAAGAAATAGATTCCAAACAGGAGCCCTGGGAATGTTGAGACCCACCAGGAAGCATTCAAACAGCTGGGAGTGCAGTTTGTGACCCTCCTGTTCCAGTCATTATTATGCTTTAGTGTATGCTAGGACAGGCACGGACAAATATTCTTGTCATTATGATGTTTATAGGGGAATATTCTCTATAAAGGCCTGAGCTGATTGCTTTGTTTTTGAAAACTTGTATAAAAAAGTTCTAAGTCTCTGATGCTTTGCAGGAAGCTTTGAGTATTCATACCGTGGCCTCTACAGCTCTTTGGTTCTGAACTTAGGGTTTAATGAACTGTGGTGGAGCCACGGCTGGAGTCAGATCTCTTGGGGAGCAGAAGAAATGTGTTGGGGAGTGGATGCCCTGAGGTGCTGAGGGCCACAGAGGAGTCACTCTGTTCGAGCTGCATCCCCGTGCTGCTCTTTCTCCTCCTTTGCTCCCTATTCTTTACTACTCACCCCCATACAAACTGAACACCCTTCCTTTCTCTAAATGCAAACACAGAGAATCTGTCATCCCTGGTATAGTCAGTCATGTGTTTAATCAGGTTCTGGCTTCTACCTTGCTGGTTTTCAGCCTGGCTGAAGCAACAGAAAGCATTCAGTGATGTACATAACAATGTGGAATTGATGCCTGCTGGGCTGGTGTCTCACTGTTCTTCTCAGTTTGACAGTTTATTATCTTGCTTTTCTCATTCTCTTTTGCACACACCTTCCTCCGATGTTCCCCTCTCATGTATACATGCCTTTCTTACCTAAAACCAGCTGACAAACATCTATACTGAATGTGTGTGGTAATTTTTCTACGCTACATTTTATTCCCATTAAGTGAGGGCATTAAAATGAACTAGAACACTACTTAATGTGGTGTAAAATTATTACCACATGAGGAACCAATTAAGATAAATTTGCAATAATGCCTTAAAGGTGAAATGTGAGTGGTTTAAAAAAAAATAAAAGAAACAATCCTTCCTCGTCCTCAAATGATCAGAGCATACAGCCAAGCAACCATGGCAAGTACGGTTTATTGCCGATGCCTTAAAGATCTTTTCCTTCATTACTGCTTTATCAAGGCTTAATTGGATGCCCATCCCCACTAGAGCTGATGAAGCTTATGCAGGGAAGATGGCTTCAAGGAGGGCAGACCCAGAAGATCACACCAAGGCTGGGTGCAAAACTGACCTCTCCTCTTTGGGCACTGGAAATCATCTTTTCCTGCTCTTCTGCTAAGGATGAAGACATTTGACTCCAGAATCATGGAATTATTTTTGTTGGAAGAGACATGTAGGATCATCCAGTCCAACTGTTCCCCCAGCAGTGCCAGGGCACCACTGCCCCATGTCCCTCAGCACCACAGCTCCACGGCTTGGAAACCCCTCCAGGGATCACGGGGACTGCACCCCTGCCCTGGGCAGCCTGGGACAGCCCTGGACAGCCTTTTCAGGGAAGAAATTTGCTGCCTGTGAGCTTGAATGAAATCTTATCTGAACTGTCTGGCAGTTTTATGTCTAAACAATGTATGCAATGTACCCACATGCACATGGAATACAGTAATATGATTTTCACTATCTTTTGGATGGGTATAAAGTCTGTTTCCTGAGATCCTGAGGCATCTTAATACTTCCTAAAAGGTGACGTTCAAATTTGTCATCTTCCTAATTCTGCCTATGAACACTGGTCATCTTTGGAAGAGGGAGACCAGGTCTACCAAGATAGTTCAGGGTGCAGATTGTCTCCCTGCAGGTTCAGAGCTGTGTGGTCACCCTTTGCCATGGCTGGACATCTGCCACTCCAGCTGACACAGGAGAGTATTTACCAGAAGCCCACTTAAGGGGGGGAACAGGTATTTAATATGGTATCAGTAGAAGCTCTTCCTCAGTCAATAGCTTGTTTTTTCAATAGTTTGTTTTCCGAACTGTTGTTGCTCAATGTTTAACTTTCCCAAGGAGTTTTTAATGCTGTTGTGATGTCCTAGCTGCAAAACGTCCTGTGTGCAGAAGCCATGGGATTTCCATCACACAATCCCTTTTTCCAAGTCTAGTAGATCTCTTTTTAAGTCCTAGCATGTTTCTTATCATGCATTTGAGGGTCTGTAAAGAAAAGGCCTTTGTTCTGTGCTGCTTTGTTCTTGTATATCTCTGAAGTCCTTTGCTCCCATATAGACTCTATACACCAGTGAATAAGGAAGTTTTTATTCCAACCCCGGTGTTGTTGATGTTGTAATACAGGCTTCTGGTGTTTGCTGAAGATTTTGTTCTGTAGGAATAAAATGAAGTTCTGAAGACAACCTGCTTGGTTAAGAGTGCACTTCAACCCAGGAACGTTTTGTGCGGGATAATTTTAGCCAATGTTTGCTGTGCAACGGATGCCTAGAGAGATGAATCGGCCAGAACCTTTGTTGACATTTTGCCAATTTAATGTTACGGTTTATTCATGAAAGCTTTTTCATGCTTTCAGCAGATTTTGTATAACCATCACTTTATTTCCTGCCGTTAGCCAAGCTGTGAAGGTATACATATATCCAAGATAGACTGGGAGCTGTACAGAAAGTGAAAGAAACAGTCTCTGCCTGAAGAAGCTCACAACCTGAAGAGATCATGTACTAGTGATGAGTCAGAGCCCGACAAATTGAAACTAAATCAACAATAGATGTTAATTTGTGTCTCGTGGGACTTAAAAACAAGAGGCCCCTACTGATAGAGTTTGTCCAAGCAGCGAAGGCAGAAAGCCAAGGTACAGCGGTAGCAAACGTGTGCACGGGTTTAAGGGGGTAAGTGCAACGAGTCTGTCCCAACTGATAGCTTTTGTTCAATACTGTTAATAACTTCTATAATATCTGGCACGTTGCCTTCCCTTTGTAAAGGAGGTTGCGAATTGAAAATGTAGAATCTAGATTCTAGTGCTTCCTGATCACAAGACTCAGTGATTAATGTATGGTTGCTATAGCTCTTCCACCTGCACAGGGAATCAACAGCATCTGCTTGACCAGGAGAAAGATTTGGACTGCAAGGCACTTGCTGTGCATATTTATTAAGGTAATAATTGGTATTGTATTTACAATCTTCCCCACTGTGGCAGGACCAGGCTGCAGAGATGTCACCCTATTTGTAGCTGTCCTTGTGGAATGTTCATGTGTTTTGTGGAATGCCCAGTTGGATGTGGTACGTGTCTCCTCACAGATGTGTTTGTCTGGGTTTGAATGAGTTGTCATATCAGGAGATTCAGGAAGTGTATTTGTTACACTGATATTCTGGGAAAATAAGTGAGGACTGAGCCAAGAGCTGCTGCTGGCTTCCAAGAGGTGTTTCAACAGTTCTGTCTGACAGACCAGGTAGAATTGCTTTCAGTGAGGGCTGTATCTTGAACTTACTTCTCTGACTTCAACTAAACCATGAATGCAGAGCTACATGAAATCCCATCACAAACTGCGTGGCCTCGAGTGTGAGATCATGGAATCATAGAAGGGTAGAGGTTGGAAGGGACCTCGGGAGATTGAGTCCAACCCCCTGACAGCGCAAGAAAGGAGCAGAAAGATGAAAAGGAAAGACACAGAGGAAGAGGAGGATTTGTTTGATAGTTACCAGTGACACAACCTTTGGTCCTGTATATCTGTGTGGAGTGTATATGGCTGAAGTCTTAAAGCTGCTCTATGGACTCCTCTCTAGGAATGCTTAAAACATCTTTTGTACAGAGTTCTGAATGGGAAGAGCAGTGCCCATGGAAATATTCTTAATTATTGCCAGGTATCTGGCAATTTAAATGTTTTTTCCATTGTAAAAAGCACAGTATCTGAACTGACAAGGAATAGAAGCATCAGGTAGCTGCTGCTAGCTTCTGTGAAAAAGATTGAACCATGTCTGGGAAGGATATCAGTAAATGGACTTTGTGTTATTATGTTATCAGTACCTGCAGTGAGGGACTGGAGTGCAGAACAGTACCAGAAGTTGTGTAATTCCATTATTGAATCTGAATCAGAATCTGGTAAAATCTGAGAATGTTTTTTCCTCCTTCCCTCCCCAGTTTGATGGATATTTTTTGAGGAGTCTTTTTCCTCTCTTTAGATCCAATTTTTGGTCAGATTTTGCATTAAACCCCATCTTTTCACCAGTTTCCCACACATGTCTCATGCCCTACTGCTCTTTAGAACTTCCATTTATGTTCTTCCAGTCTCCTCCTATTGTGCTCTTAATCCTTTTTTTCATTTAGGAATAATGATGTGGGAAGACTTCAGCCTGCCAGGCCCCCTTCCTTTTGTTTTAATTTCTGAATGGCTTTCAGAAGAACACTCCTTTTTTAAATAAGACATGGTTGGATGTATCTTCAGTGTGTTGAAATTATCTTGCAGTGAGAGCAAAACAAAGATGCTCTTGGAGGGCGTCGATAAAATGTAGACAGCTTGCTAATGTAAGCAGGCAAAATCTCTTTTCTTTAACTGGAGCTAAGCCAGTTTATGCCAGTTTAACTTTTCGTGTAAAAGTTTTGTGGGTTTTTTCCATTTATACAGTTTTCCTAATTGCAGGAGGAATTCGAATAATGGAGCCTGAGTTTTTGATGCTACATAAAATGTCCTGCCCGGTTATTCTCAGTGCATATACTCTTTCCCTCCACTCCTTACTTACCCGTGCTGGTAGCAGAAAGATCATCTTCGTGAGGGAAAACACAGTTTTGACCTTCTACATCCATTTAATTTCCACCCTCTGTGATGGGATTTCCAGCAGGGCTGCCAGGTGTGTGTTAGATTTTTCCTTCCTTATCAAGAACAAAGCAAACACTGTTACATCAGTATCGGGTCATCAAACAAATACAGTGTAGAAGGTACATCGGGCTTTTACTGTCTGGTGTCAGTGCGCTCTGGTGACCCCCAAGTGAAATGGTTTGTTTGGCCATAAAGCCACTTGGTGTCTCCTCATTGCTTTTCAGCTCTGGCAAATAAAATCGTGAGCCACATTTAGAGCTTGTCTCTATTTAGAGCTCATCTCTCTTGCCTAGGTAGCTCTCCCCAGGCAGCTGCTGTGTGTAAAACTGCAGCACGATAAATGGGATGTCAACCTGCAAGCTGCAGCCCAGGGATGCTGCGTGAGCCCTGTGGGCATGCTGCCCGGGGAGGGAGGCTGCTGGCAGTGACCCTGCTCCCTTGGCCCAGGCATCCAAGCAGCAGGAGGGGCCTGGCCCCTTGAAAGGGAAAGGCTTCGGACAACCTTTGCACAGTGGAAGGGTTGTTGGAGGGGCAGGGCTGCAGCGAGGTGTGCAGCTGGGCCCAGAAGAGAAAAGCCACCGCTGTGTCTTCAGTCACGGGGGCAGTGGAGCTGTTGATCCAGCCTTCCTCCTGGAGTTGCTTTTGAGAGGCCTGAGCCCAGCCAACAGCTCACTTCCAATCCCTTCTGGTAATGTAGTGTCTGGAGGAGATCAGAGGAAAATGCAGCTTCTTCCACAATGAGTTTTCATTGGCATCCCTCACCTACAGACGTGCGGTCTATTACACTCCTCCAGCCTCTGATCCCAGTGTAAACTTTTCCTGCTTCTCTTTTCTATTGTAGCTTTCTGAATTCTGCTGGGGATAAATGGATGGTGCTTCCAAGGTCTGTAAGGTACCCAATGAAGTACTGTGAACAAAGAGGCTTTGCTGGTGATCATTTTGTTACTTGCAGTGGGTTTTGTGAAGATACATGCTATTTCTGTTGTACTAATTTGTCTGTTATTCACTCTCTTAGTTTCTTTTGACTTTTATCTACCCTTTCTTCACTCTTCTCAGATTCTTTAGTACCTTGCTGAACTCTTTTGCTCCTGCCTTCTCATCCACAACCTCCCTAACAGAGCCTTGTAACCAAGAGTTGTAAAAAGAATGGAGTTATATTGCCCTTTTTAGTTTTCTCTTCTTAAACTTTTTTTGTTCTGATGTGTGGGATTAGAAGCATTTACTTGTCACTATCACTTTACTTTCTCTTTACTCACTGGACTTATTTATTGGAAAATAGAAAACTTAGAGAAGCAGATGTTAGTAATTGTTGCGAGAGTCTGATAGTTGCCTCTGTCTTACTCTGCCGCAAGATGGGCTTCGCTTGGGAAATCCTTGGCTTGGAGCTGTCCTGTCATGAAGAGCAGATAACAGCAGGATTAGATTCTTTTATTTCTTCTGCATCTCCTCTGAGCTGTTTGAATGCTACAGACCTAGGACAAAGATAAACCTTTTGTTGCAGAAGCGTTTCTTTACTTCTGGCTCTGAAGGTTTGAAAACGGACCATATTCTACTTTATTTCAGCCTCTTTGAACTGAAGATCTTTTCTCTTCCTGAAGTCTGCCCAGGCACTTGGCTTGTTTTAGAGACATTGGAGCTATCTAGGTATTAAGGGGAATTAGCTCAAGTGGTAGAGCGCTCGCTTAGCATGCGAGAGGCAGCGGGATCGATGCCCGCATTCTCCAGGGGTTTTTTTTGGGGTCCTCGCTCCTAGAAGGACACTGAGGGGCTGGAGCGTGGCCAGAGAAGGGAAGTGAAGCTGGGGAAGAGTCTGGAGCACAAGTGTGGTGAGGAGCGGCTGAGAGACTTGGTGGTGTTAAGCCTGGAGCAAGGGAGGCTGAGGGGAGACCTTCTGGCTCTGACAGCTCCTGACAGGAGGCTGGAGTCAGGGGGGGTCGGGCTCTGCTTCCAAGGAACAAGTGACAGGACAAGAGGAAAAGGCCTCAAGTTGTGCCAGAGGAGGCTTAGATTGGACCTGAGGAACAATTTCTTCCCCTCCAGGGCTGTCCCAGGCTGCCCAGGGCAGGGGTGCAGTCCCCGTGATCCCTGGAGGGGTTTCCAAGCCGTGGAGCTGTGGTGCTGAGGGACAGGGGGCAGTGGTGCCCTGGCACTGCTGGGGGAATGGGTGGATGTGATGATCTTGAAGGTCTCTTCCAAACAAAATGGTTCTATGATTCTGGAGTCAGAAATGTCTTCATCCTTAGCACAAGAGGCGGAACAAGATGACTTGTGCTCAAAGAGGAGGGGTCAGTGTTGTACCCAGCTTTGGTGTGCTCCTCTGGGTCTGCCCACCTTGGAGCCACCTTCCCTGCATAAGCTTTATCAGCTCTAGTGGGGGTGGACACGGGTTAGTGGTCCTCTGACAGTGCTGCGTTAATGGTTGGACTCAAACTTAAAGGTCTCTTCCAACCAAAGCTATTCTGTGATTCTGTATTGAAGATTGTTTCCCTTGTTCTTGACACAGCCTCTGAAATTTTCTTCCCTTTAGAGATGGCCTTTTTATTTTCAGTCCCGTTGATCTCTACTCTGAAGTACTAGGAGGAAGTTGAGTTTGTTCTCTCTGCTCCTAGAAGAAGTTGAGTTTTTATTTCATTTTTTCCCTTTATTGATCTTTTGAAAAAACACTTGCTCTGCAGTCCATGCAGTTTAGCTGATCAGTGGTGTGGCACAACAGCCATAACGGGCGAGTTTGTCAGAAAGCCACATGCTGGAAATGGTTTGACTGGCCAGCCTAGAGTGTATAACCTCTTCTCCAATAATCCACAAAGCACCAGTGTAGTATTTGTGGGAGACAATCCAGTTGACTCCATTTTTTTTCATGCACAGGTATTTATTTAGATCACGCAGCGTGTTTTGTAACAAAGCACAACAGTGATGTCCTCTAAGTAGCAATGACAGCAGTGCTGCAAAACAGATTCCCTGCATTGTGTGCAGGGTGGAATTCTTATCTGCACTCAGATCAGTCACTGTCCTTGGTATCGTGAAGGGTTTGCTTACCAAGTCTGTTTTCAGGGCAGTGCTCAGGTCTGTGGTGCCAACACAGCCTTGAAGGCTGAATCCTGTCTTTACCCTTGGAAAATACAGCCTTTGTTACACAGTGTTAGCTCCCACCTTTTGAAGAAGGGATGCTGTAAGGTGAACCTTTTGAAGGCAAATTCATCCCTGAAAAATCACCTCTAATATAGCTTAATATCCAAGGCTGGGAGCCTTCTAAAAGATGGAATCAAATTGATTAGGTCTGGCTTTGTAGCCCTGCTCCCACCTCACTGAACTGCCAGCTGGAATACAAGGCAAGCTCAGGCTGCACAGGACTTACTCTGCTGCTCTGGAGGAGTCTCAGGGGTCAAAGAATATCTGCTGTCAAAGGCAAAAAACCGGGCAGAACTTGCTGCTTCCTGGAAGTTCCTAATGCCTTTTTGCACGTTCACCCATGAAATGATGGTTATTGGTGAGCTGTAGAAGGATGCAGGCTTAGATGCGTTCTGCTGCAGGCTGAACATCATTGCTGCCCTTACACAGCTAATAAGCAAAGTCGTAGGAATTAGGACGAAGTTGCAGCCAGAGTCTTATGAAGTGGCTTCTGTAAGATGCTTCTCTCAGCTTAAATGAAGAGTTCTTGCCTACCCACTGGAGTTTAATTGGTTTGTGCTGCCTTCAGAGCTGGGCTTGTGCTGACTGCGTGGGAGGAAAATTCACCTGCTAATACCAAGGTACAGGTTGAAATGCTTTTTCAGCTTGAAATGTGGGTTGGAACAAGTGAGCACAGATACAGAAGTTATTGGAAGTTCCTACAAGAATGAGGGGGACAGCCTTGTGTGGTGATGGGGGCTTAGGAGAGGATGTTATTAGAGGGACAGGAAGGTCTTCAGACTGCTTAAAACAGAGGAGAAAGACAATGCCTTTTGGATTGAAGGGAAATAGTTGAGAGGAGGATTCAGAACTTCAATAGGTAGTGTTCTGTAGAATCAAGGCATCAATTTTAAATGAATTTGTCTGGTTTAATCGTCTAAATGAGTATCTTTTGATACATAGAGAGCAATACACCTCTAATATCTCTATATATGTACTTAGACATTGCAAAAGTCATTTCAAAAGTGCTTCATTTCAGGTAGCCTGTGTTTTTTTTCTTGTTGTTTTTTTTTACTTAAAAAGAAAACCACCTCACATCCAAGGCCCAACCTAGACTAGAAAGTCTCTTTCAGGATCCTATGTTGTGTTCCTCTTGGTTGTGGCACCCGTTAACCCCTGGAAGTATCTGAACAGCACACGATGAGATTTGCTATCACAGGTTGTTATAGTCCATGCAACAGAATTTTTTTTTCCTCAAACTCTTGATCCTTAGCAGGAAGATTAGTGACCTCTGAAAAATACCAAGAAAAGAAAAAGCTGTGAGGGGTGTAAGTCGCTTAGGGTGCAAACAACCCTGCAAGTGCCAGGAAGGAGGAGTGGAAGAATGATAGACAATCACAAGTTGCAGAATGACTTGTAGTGAGCTTGTGAAAGAGTTGGACACGTTCTGCACGTGGGGTGTCTGTGGATCTACAGAAACACCTGAATACTGCTGCATGTGGAGTTTGTGCAGGGGGATTGATCTTAGCTGTCACACCACTCCTAGAGGACAAATCAAGTTTTTATTTGACACTCGCTTCTGTACTCGGATCTGGCAGAGAATTAATTTTTATAGGTGTTTTTTTCTTTCCTGCACTTCTTCAGTGGTTACGATCCGGAACAGAGGGAGGAGGGGAAAAAAAGGCAGAAGAAAAAATGAACTAGTATATGTCTGGAATCACATAACCATGTCCTTTGGGAAGGTTCTGTGTAGTTCTGGGGAAACTGTTTCGAAGATGGTTCTGTGACTGAAGGGTTTTCAATGGTGAGAATAATACTTGAGGGTTTTGCCACCCTTTTAAATTAAATTTTCTAATTAAAATAAGTTTTTTTCAAATGTTTCCAGCAGTATCACAGTGCTTCAGTAAGTCATAGTCTGGTTGTACCAAAAACTAAGAGCTGTATTGAGACAGTCCCTGCCCTGACTTTCTGGTGACTTAAATGGAAACTGCATCAAACTCCAGTGATTGTACTGGCATAACGTAAAGTAACGTGTAGCAGTTAGTGCAAAACCATGCACACAACATAATTTTTGTTAGGGTAGCCATTTCAATTAGAGGCAGATGGAGTGAGCTGAAGTACCTCCATCTCTATATGCTTAAGCTGTGTAGGTGGGTGACTTTTTGCACTGATGGAGCAAAGTATCTTAAATTGTGAAATTAATTAGAAAAAAGGTGTGTTGCGTTTAATCTTGTCCTAGAATGTGGCTGAGAATGAGCAACTGCAAGGGAGAATATGCAAAAGGAGGAAAAAAGGGGCTGGAGAAAAAAATATGTAGTGGGTATTTGAACTTGCTTTCTACTAGTTAGTCACTACTCCTAAGTCTGGTGTTTATTTCTTCTTTGTTACGTGTGATTGATGCTGTTAATGATGCTGGCTGCCTGCTCAGTCAGGCTGGGCTTGTCTCACCATGTGCTTCTCTTTGGTGTCACTGTGTAGAACTTGCATTCAATTATTTGCAGTAATTTGAGGCACAGCTCATCTTTGAGATGATTCTTCATGCCATGGGCTGAAGTGGTTCCTTTTGTTTAGCAAAACAAAGCTGAATTCTGATGAGAAAGCTAATGTATTGGAAAATGACTCCAAACAGAATCAAATAGTATTTTGTTAACTAATTAATTTTTCATCCTTTAACATAAAAAAAATTAAAAGCTTTCTAGAGAGTGGTATTTCTTTGCTTTTGAGACCTTCAGGGGATGTATTGGTGTCCACTCTCTCTGATTCCTGTATTCCTTTCTATTGCCCGCTTTCTTGGTATTAAGGACTCTTGCTTTCCTTTGCAATCTGTAGTACTTTTATACTAGAAATCTCCCCCCCTTTTATGTAATCCAAGTTGAGAATTGTTTAACAACTACTGTTATGGTATGTGTAATGAGCCTGGGTGGAAGGAGCCCTAACCTAGCTATTATCATCTATATTGGGCTGAACATTTGTCTGAAATCAGTTAAGGATTTGGGTTTTTTAATTTTTAAAGATTAATAATTGGAGTAGTGGTTAATTACAGTGAAGCAGCAGTGTGAAGCTGGTTGACAAATCCTTTTTTCTAGTACCCTAATGGGAGGTGTATGCTTTGATTACGTTCCCTGCTATTTAGAAGAGAACTTCCCAACTTCTTTCATTAGCTGCTGGGGTTTTTTTTTATGTTCAGTTGTCTAGATGACAGCCCATGGAAAGCAGATCTTAGCAGCTGCAGATTGCCTCTGTTCCTTTCCACAGCTGTGGGTACCACAGACTCAGAGGTGTCTGAAACTTCCTTTCAACAGGATGAAGCACCAGCCTTCTTGCCAGTTAGAGCTTTTTCTGGTGGTGATGGGATTGTCTGATGAGCAGGGCTGGACCAGGGATGATTGCCAACTTGTTAGCACCAGCCTGACCATGGCTTCACTGCTGGCTGGTGGAGTAGTAATTTGTGTTCCAAAAGTAAAACCAGGGATGCTGTCGTAAGAGTAGTGGGGTTTATTTTTGTGTTGTTCAGTAGGGTCACAGGAGTTGTTGCACTGATGCTTAATAGCCAGCTCTGCTTTTGAGAAGAGGGTGGCCATGGGAAGGGCGTTTATAACTGAAAAATTGATTTTAGCTGTGCTGCCTTAAAAGTCCCAGTAAAATATCTGAAGTAGCTTGTGCTATACCCTGAATTAAGGAATCCCAACAGGCTTTGAATCCTAGTCACTCATTTTTTAGTGAACTTTGTGCAGGTGCATTTTTTACATCTTCAGTAAGACTTCAGGGTTAATTTCTACCTTTGTGTTTTGAACAGAGTTAACCATAGAACTACAGCATGCTTTGGGTGGGAAGGGAGCTTTCAAGCTCCTCTAGCCCAGCCCCCCTGCAGGGAGCAGGGCCATCTGCAACCAGAGCAGGTTGCTCAGAGCCCCGGGCAACCTCCCCTGCAATGGTG
>JANIMW010026884.1:13076-28985 GCA_024582635.1 Todiramphus saurophagus | reverse complement strand
TAGTAGTGGGTCAATTTTTTGCCACACTGTTACGGCAACTGTCTATTCTTGCCTTGGTAGCTTTTGGAACTTACTAATTCTTAAGATATTTCTTTTGCCCTGCAAAAAGTGCTGTTACTAGTGTACTGTAATATTTTGGGTTGGTTCCATTTGTTTCTGTTGCTTCTGAAGCATTCATGAACTCATTTCGGTTCCTTGTCTTTCTCTGCTTTCCTGTCAGTTTAGCCTTTCTGTGTTACCTCTGTTCCTGCAGTTTCAGAGCTGATACCTGCCTTCACTTCTTTATGTCTTAAGTGTCTGTTTAATTCCTGCTTGGAATCTTTTGTTCAGACTCTGTGCTCTAATACAATACAGCTGTTCCAAGTAAATGCAAGTTACACATTTATTTCTTTTCTTCTGCGTTGCTGGATTTTTTTTTTTCCAGTCCTTCAGTCATCCAATCGTAGGAGTTGGGCAACGGACATCAAAGCAGATTTTTAATGTTCACAAACATGCTTAACCATTGCCTTAAATACAACTTCATAACTGTAACAGTTTTTTAGTAGGATACTTAATTTCTCATTATGTCCCCACTTCTTTTTATGTGGTTTTAGTACATACAAACAGTCTGATTTTTTGTTTTCTGTCCAGAGTGATTCAAGGGGGCCAGAAAATACCAGGCTTTTGCCAGCTATTGAGCAGCTCTGATTCAGTTTGTAAGTGGAGTACCTTGTTGCCAGGTGCAAGGGCATAGGGATCATACCTGAAATATGTTGAACTTCTGGCTATGTTTCAAGAGGTTTTTTTATATATAGCCTGTTCCCCCTCACATTGTTACTGTGCAGAGATGGGAAACCAGGTTTATTTTTGAGGTGTATGTCAAAAGGCAGCAGTCTTTAACGGGTACTCCATACCCACTGCAGCTCCTGGGGGACATCAAGAATGCAAAAATTGAGAGACTGAAAAAATCAGGCATTTGGCTCTGGAGTATTCTTGATGTCTTAGAGAACAGCATTTGTTTGGCAGAAAATTGCTGTGAAAGTTGACAATTCATTAAACAGTGTTGAGTTTGTTATCTTTTTCAAACTGTAACTTACATAGCCTTGGTTGATGTGACATTCAGTGATTTTAAGACTTCAGTGAAAATGCAGAGTATGTCTCAGGATTAGAGCTTTATGGCTGTACTGTGAAGAACAAGGCCCTGAGCTATTACTGTTAGTAAGAGACTCTGCAAACGCTTCATATGTTAACACACATATATTAGTATGGTTTCATCTATGTATAGAATAGATGTCATCAAATTTGTATAACTAAGCTTCTTGTAGACTATACAGTCAGTACAGTTAATACAGTGATATTTAGGCACATATTAAGAGGCAGCTGGTTTGGTTGTGATATGCTATTTAAAATAGAGGAGGTTTGTGTAAGCAGTTGACGTTTTGGGGGTTTTTTTTTCACACTTGTGTTCAGTGGGATAGAACTTTTATTTACTTTAAGAACAACTCACTGTTTAAAGAGAACTACGCCCTGAGAGTAAACGAGATTTGCTGTCTGGAACTGAGCTCTGTTGCTGCAGAATGCCAAGTTCGCTGGCACTCTAGATGAGACAGATTATTAGCCAAATGAATATGAAATGCTCTTGCCATTTCCTAAGTGGCACTAGGTGGTAATGATTAAACCAGTACAATTCTCTTGGTTTGTCAGGTATGTGAAACTGGAGAAAAATGTGTCAGATTCTTGTCTTTGGGTATAAAAATTGACACAATTGCTTGTATGTTCAGTCAATACTAGGACATTTAGTGCTTTTATCATTCCTTTTGACCGCCACGGTCAGCTTTATGCATTAAAAACTGATGTGAATTGGCATTCAGTTTGATTGGGCCAATTTGAATAAAATTTCTTTTTCCATGTGTACTTGGTCTAAGAGCTTTCAGTCAGGCCTGCAGTGGTTCATGACTATGTTAGATTATATCTCGGTGCATGAAAGAAAAGACTATTACAGTGTAATTATTCACTAACTTTATATTTGCTGTTTTGCAGAAAATTAAGTTACCTTAACTTTAATGTCCTGGGTTTTGGAAGTCTGCCCATTTGATCTTGTAGTTGCTGCCACTGTGCAAACGTCATTCTTCATTCACAAAAGCTTAATGGAAAACTTAGTGAACTGAAATGTGATTCTCTCTTAAACTTAAGACTGTTCTAAAAAATGTTTGTTTCTGCTATTGTCCACCTGCAGAATTTAATAACAATTCTAGATATAATAGAAGACAAAATGTAAGATGTAAGCATTGGTTGTTTTGCAGCACTGTAATTATCTTTCTGACAATGGAACAGTTTAAACAGCTCATCTTGAATTAATCTTTTTGAATACTGTGTTATCTCATTGACTATCACTAAGTTCTTACTACATTAATTTCCAACTGAGAATATTAAACAACATGTGGTAGTGTAATGCCTATATCAAGATAAAGGAAATAATGATTTCTTCTACAGTACCAAAGTTTTTGTAGTTAGTTTTTAATGAAACAAGTATGTAGAGTGTCCTATCTGTATCCGTTATAATTTCTTACTCTTACTTTGGCCCTACCAAGAAATAAAAGTGATGACTGGCCCCATCTTACAGTTTATCCTGCTGTGGTTTAGAGCCTTGGCTATTGTAGCTGGATTCATTACCAGTGGAGGAAGGCAGACTAAAGACCTGAAACTTCCGTGAGCTCCTGGAAAAACTGTGCAGTCCATCTTACTCTGCTAGGCAAAGAGGTTTTTTGGTGGGAAGGAGAAAGCTTACTGCCAACAGTTTAAAACAAAGAAACAAAAACCCCACTGCATTAAAGGAATGTTAATAAATGTAACAAAAAAGAAGTCAGTAGAGCTGGGTTTTTTAGTATAATCTAGAATATACATACTGTTAGCAGAGTCATAGATCTTACTCTCGTTTTTATGAAAATGGATAGTCCACAGTGGAAAATTTGCTCCTTGTCAAGATTTGTGTTCAATATTGTTAAAGCCAGGGCTTTCCTTACCTTACAGAGTTACATTTGAGCTTAGGCATGGATCATAGGACTTTTATCCATTAATTCCATCAAGATCAGGACTGTGATTCGCTATCTCCTTTACAAACAGCTGCAACTGATCCTTTTTTTCCACCAGCATTGAGAACATCTTTTCCCTGACTCCCAGCTCCTATTTTCAGGGAGACTTAGAGTACTAGTGCCAAACCCAAATATTCTGGGATATTCATCTCTGAAAATGCTTTGTCTCTAATTACATAACAAGAGGTTGAGTTTCTCCTGCTAGCATGGTAATTAGTTCTTTGTTCTGCAAAATGTCTACAGCATGGTATGTTATGAATGCTCTTTCCTTTCTGGTACAATGTGAGTCAATATCCTGTATAAATTGTAGACAATTCCTGTTACATAAATGTGACTCAGTTCTTGCAGTTTGCAGTTGGGCCTGGCCTTTTTTCTGTCAGTACTGCCCACTCTCATCCAGTGAAAAGAGCCACCACAGTCTACTGCTTGAATAGTGGTTACATGAATTTGCCCACGTGGCATATCTTTACTCTTGCTTCCCAGGCCTTTGCAACATTGCCCTGGCAAGTTACAGCCATAACTTCCAAATAATAAAAATGCTATTACCTTTACTGGAGTTCCTAAATACAAGGAGCATGTCTGAAACATAGCTTTCTTGTGGTGGCTGAGCATTTTATAGATCAGTTTACTGACTGTACCTAATCACTAATACATGCAATTTCTCATTAGAGAGCTGCGTGTTTGCTACTGTTCTTTTGTGCTTCTGAGTGTTGAGTCAAGACTTGTTCTGTAGCAGTGTATTTATAGTGTAGCTAAAAAGTGAAAATAAAGCTCTGGCAAGTTACTTCCTTGGAACCTGCAGGAAGAACGGAATTTTGTTTCCCTGTTCAATGGGTGAGGGAGGCCTGCAAAGGGCCTCTGTAACACTTGAGTTGTATTATCTCAAGACAAGGAATTTTAATTGAAACGCCACACTGTATGTAATTTTCATGACCGCCCACACTCCCATGATTTGTAGGTTGACCAAATGCAAGTTTTAGCATAAAGTATGGAAAATTTGTAATTTTAGGCTGCAGTAAATGTCAGAAAATTGACCTGCGTAACCTCTGGAAACTAATTTTTTCAGAAAGAACTGCATTTCCTCTTGTATACATGTGAGTTTCTGCTAATATTTGTTCATTTAAAGCAAGAAGTGCCAACACTGTAAGCATATCTTCTTAAGACATTTTTTCCCACGTGATTTTATTTCAGAGCCAAAAAGAAGTATTGTGTAACTAGGATACAGTAAATATGTAACACATTTTCTTTACTACTGAAGTTCATCACTTTGAGGTTACTGTTTTGTCTGGTGCCTCCAGGTCTTTTAGGCTGTCTTCTTTTATCATGACTCAAGTTGTAGTCAATGGTCATAAAAAAGCTCAGAAATCTAAACATTAATTTGTAGTTTGGGGGGCTACATCTAGCTATGCTTAAATAAAACAGAATAAAAGGCCTCAACTCCTAAAACTGCCCCAGGGAACATTTTGATTGTAAAATGTGCAGCTACTGGAAGATGCAAACAGAATTGGAACATTTGGTTTAAAGCTCAAACTTTCTTGTGAAAACTGAAAGGAAAAATTGTGATATTTGTGTAATCCTTTTGCAAAAACAGATCACATTTTGTTTGTATTTGCAGATGAAAAAAAGAAAACAAAGAAAATTGACAGCGAACTTAATCCTGTTTGGAATGAGGTAATTTTTTTTTTTTTAATTAATTCTTGGTCTTTTTTTAAAATACTTGTACAATTGGTAAGTCAGTTTCTACAGTTGTGAATATCAGTTAGAAACTAGTGATATGTGTCTTTCAAGGTGATAGTAAATGCAGGTGAATGGATTAATTTTGCACCATGTATTACAACTTATTAAGTGATGTTTTTATGTAAAAGTAGATGGATATCTGGTGAGTTTTGGGTCTGATTTTCTTCTCTCCCACTTTGGACCAAGTGATATTCGGCCATTGCTTAGCCACATGCATGGGAACATAATTGTAGAATGAATCATGTACTGAAGTTCCTTGTGGTTTGGCTTGTTTGGGGTTTTTTTGTAGGACTGGTCCTATTTTGCATCTTCAGTAATGTTCTTCTTGGGGAAAATACTTTAATAGTGCTTTTTCACAACCAGAAAGTTGAAAGATTATTCTTACATTTTGTAATCAGGGATACAAAAACAGGGAAGCTACAAATACTTGTCTAAATTCAACAACAACTGACTTCAACCAGTATTGCAGGGGAATAGTATCAGATCTTACGAATGATAAGAAAATACTTAGGTTAGTGTGAGGAAGTGGAACTGGAAAAGAGGTTATGGCTCAGTATTAAACACTTGAGTTCCTTTTCTGTTATTGTTATGAGTAACTAGCAAATCAAGAATGTGCTATGTGCATGTTCCCAGATTTTTAACTTTGCTTTTGCAGATGTAAGCTGGTCTAGTCCGTCTCTCACTCAATGCAAAATTTTTCTGAATAATTTTGTTGTATACACTACTCTGCTGTTAATTAATTTACACATAACTTACAATTTAATTTTGCTCCATGTTTTTCTGCAGATACTTGAATTTGACTTGAAAGGAATTGCTCTGGATAATTCATCTTCCCTGACAATTATTGTGAAGGATTTTGAAACAATTGGACAAAACAAGTATGTTTTTGTTTTGGTTTGGTTTTTTTTTCCCCCAGTATTAAACACACAACTTTCAGTACAGAAGTCCAAGGATAAAATGGAACTGATAGGTACTGGAGAGAAATCATAGAATGCATTGGTTTGGAAGGCACCTTTAAAGGTCATGTAGTCCAGCCCTCAAATGATGTATGCAATTAGATGGTTTCTGATGTAATACCTACTTGTAGCATGTAAACCAGGGCCCTTTCCATCCCTCACCAGTTGGACTGTTACTCTGAAGTATCGGCTTTCTTTTCATACTTAATTTTAGACATGGTGAAGCTAATTCAAGGAACATTTTAGGCATTCAAGACAGAATGTGGGTAAGATTTAGATCCCTTCACCATAGATGCTGTATTTTGGTTGATCTTGACTTGTAATAAAGGTCCTTGTGTAACTAAATTTATTCCACTACAGATATCTGGTGGAGGTTTTCATCTTGCAGAATGGCGCAAGGCAGTACCCAAGTATACTGTACATAAGAAGTGTCCAGAAAGCACTTGTGAAGAACTCTTGATTGGTATCTTCAGAGCATAGCTAACACAAACTACCAAAAATTACAAAATGCAATTAAGGCTCTCAACTATCTTTAAAAATCTCCCTGAGAGGCTATATTTTACAATACTTATTTTATGCGAAGTCTTGCCTGGGCTGAAGGGAACCTAAGTTCAATTTCCTATCTTGTCTGGAGGAATTGAAATCCTAGGCTCATCTCCTGGGACACTGACTTAGTCATCAGGATAAATACATTGGATAAAATACAAAAACTATCTTGGGAATGGAATCTGAGTTTCTGGGTTTTTTGAGTGTCCTACCTATTGGAGTCTATGAAATGTCATGTTCCTACTGCACTCTTCCTGGCCCAGTAAGTCATGAGTTCCCTGCATGGTGACTAAAAAGCTTGAACTTGAAAACAGAAGTAACTTCCCAAGATCAGTTTGAAGAGCTCTTTTTTCGATGTCAGATGTGAGAGTAAATTCTCTCACACTGAGTAGGGTGATAAATCTGTCTCCAGTTGTTGACTGAGTGTTATAAACCTTGGGCTCGTTGCATATAATGGAAGACTGACAATGCTGTTGCTACCTCCTCTTCGGGTTGTATTTTAAAAACATTGTTTTAAAATGGATTGAGTATTTTTTCTTTGGTTAGTTGTTCAGGTATTTTTTGTGGGGTTTTTTTGTTTTTTTTTTTTAAGAATATATGTTAAAAGCTTGGTGTTAAGAGAGTCTTCTGTGAAAAGTAAATGGAGTAACCTCAGTAAAAGAAGAAAATGGTTATCTAGCTTCACATTCCTTAGAGGAGGACTCTAGACTGTTATAAAAATAGGGTGTGAGGCTGCTAAGAATTGCCTTTGCTGTCATTCATTTATTGGAAAGGAAAGACAGTACTACCAGTGAAGGATTTAAAGTTTATATCTTCAGCAGACAGAAATATCCATTTTCACAATGCCCCTAGCATGCAGGAATTTAAGGCTTTTTCCCTCCTGCACAACTTCTTTTTTGGTTAATTCTGTTAGTCCATGTTGATAAGCTTGAATCCTACTCTAAAAGTCTGAACTCTAACAGTGCAGTATGTACAGCCACTATACAGCTAAAACTGTATTCTGCGTTTTTCAGACATCTGTAGATCGAGTATCATGGATCTAAGGCTGCAAATCTTTTTGTGTATGGTCATTTTTTCTCATTTGTGAGAGGCTAGAGGAGAGTTTAATGTGTGCAGTTGTTTGTTGAGTCCTCAGAGCTCAGAAAAAAAACTTCATGTAGTAGTAAGATGCTTAGTTTTAGTTTTGACAAAATCAGGTTACACTGTTAATTTTAGAGGACTGGAGTAGCTAGATCTACATATGCCTGGAAGAATATCACACACAACAGAAATAGATTTCCTGCAACCAAAAGTTGAAAAATACATGTAATTTTCCGACATATGAAGTAATGACAGCAGAAAAAATGCACAGAGTGTATAATTATCAGCATGTTTTTTATCAGCTTTTTTTTTTTTCTTTTTTTTGAGTTTAATCTTTCTGTTGAAGACATTGAGAAAGGAACTACCTTGAGTTGAGGCTTCTATCTTTGTGTGAACGGAGATGACCTTACAAAAAGTTTTGGAGTACTGAAATGCTGTCAGTGTCCATGTTGCTATGAAAATGTTTTTTGTAGGTTTATGCTCTTACAGAATGGGAACATGTAATAAGTAAACATATAAGTAATTAAGGTGTCCTGTTCAACTAACTTTTAAGAGTAATCTCTGTAATTTTCAGTCGTCTTTGTGAATTGAATTAATAGGACCATTGGAAAAAAAAATTGTTGCTGCGAAGAATTAAAATGGCATATATAGGAACTCTAGAATTCAATTACTTCACATTCTATTAAAAAGCATAATATATAAACTTTAGTAAAGTTGGAGGGTACCTTTTATCATTTGACCTGGACTTTGATTGGACCTGATTAATTGTCATGAAACAAATGCATAACACAGACTCTAACAAGTTTTATGTGGATCTGAGCATAAGATAATAGAGATGGTGTTTTGTAGGATTTAAGCTTTAAGTTAATACCAGAAATGGAGGTGTAGAGGATACCTTAAAGCAATTCAAGCATATCATTTAAACAAAGAAGTTAGAAATTACCAGTTGAAATTGTTAGCAACCCCTTCTGTTCTGCATGCTATTTATTTTATGACTTGTCACACACAAATAAACCCAGTCCCTAAAATGAATTGCAGGAAAAGGGTAAGGTCTTGGGTGGTGGCACGCTAATCAGAAAGCTTTTGGGATTTTTTTAGATAATTTGCAGTAGGGATAAGGCATATTATTTTGTGCTGAAACATGCTTGTGCTAAAAACTTTGGCAAAGTCCAGGACTTCTTTCTTAACATGCGTAAGCTAAAGCTTCATCAATGTGTTTATTCTTTAACTATCCCGTAGTGTTTAAGATATTCTGCCTATCTCTGCTTAAATCATAGGATTTTTGTCTAAAAAAGTAAATAGATACATCTGGACAAGAATCATTCATAGAATTTTTTCTAGTCTGTGCAGAAAAAAAAAACCTGTTTATCAAACGTGAGATGTCAGTTCCCTGCTTCTTTGTATAAAGTCCTAGATTTTTAACAAAGATCTACATCTCTGCTGTGCGCTCGCGCTTTCTCTTTTCAGTTAATGCCAAGTAGTGTTGGCTATTGCTAGTTTGAAAGGGAGTATGATATCACATCATCTTTCCTTTCTTTTTTTTTTTTTTTTCCTTTCCCCTTTTGTGTCAAATTTGGATATATTATGACACTGAGCTCAGCATGCATTCATGTTTATTGATACTGGTCTGCTTCCATTATTAACTTTTCTTTGCTGCTTTGTGCCTTCTTTAAATAATGTGAATTCAAGTTTTTAGAATACTCCCAATAGCTCTGTCATAAAATGTGTTAAGCTGATGCCCTCAGACCTCACATTCTTGAGATTCCTGTAGGTCAGTAAAGCAGGAATATATTGCATGCTTCTGCATTCAGGGAAATCCTAGAAATTACAGGATTTGATACAGGAAAGCTTGCCAGTGATCAGAATCTTGTAATGGATTTCATGACATACTGGAAAATAAAGGTGCTTATCTGAAGGACCTAGAATGTTCATGGGTTCAAAGTTAAGCAGGCGTATGTGGGTTTTTTTCAAGCAGTATTTGTGGATGTCATCCACACTCATATTTGTAGCACTCAACACACAACTTGTGCAAAGGCCTGTTTGTTTTGCTTGGGTATATGCAGTGCAATTTGTCCACCTCTTATTCTGTATAGATTTTAAAAAGTAAACCAGTAAAACTCTTCACTAAGGTGACTTCCATGTATGGAGCTGTGCAAAAATACGTATAGTCCATACCAAAGACGGAGTGACACCTTCAAAGTAATAAATCCCCAGTAACTGCCACGTGTTTTCAGTGTGTGATGTGTTTGGAGGGGCTGTAGGCAGCGAAATAGGATAAAGGGGGGAGAAGTGGAAAACTCATGAGTGGGCTTCCAGACTGTGACAAGATAGTAGGAGATGCCATCTTGGATTTCTTTTGAAGACAGAAAGCACTGTAACAACAGAAGATATTTGATATTAATGAACATTCACATTAGAAAAAGGAGCACGTGAAAGAGGGAATGTGAAATACATTTGCCACATGTTACTTGCATGTATGCATCACCTGTATTTCTGTGGAGTTACTGATTCTATTTACTAAAACTGAGTTTGAGAGAGGTTCAGGACTACGGTATCATAATTTTGACATTCTTTCACACTTAAGAAAATGTCTATAGCTAGATATATGCCTGCAGTGCTGCAGCATTCCACAAAGGTTCTCAGTGGTAGCGTGTGTAATGACAGTCCCTTGGTTAGTCTGCATGCAAGTTCAGGACTGGAAAGATGGAGTATGATGCCTACCTAAGGACCTTAATTCTGAAAGCCATCATAATGACAGATTAAAAAAAAAAGGGGGTGGAGGAGTGAGGAATGGACATTATTGTATTAATTTTTACATGTAAATTTTTTGTGGTTAGCTGAACTGAAGTCTCTCAGAGGTAAAGGCCCATTATTTCAGAAACTCAGTGTTTGTGATAATATTATTCATGAGTAGCCTGTTAACTTGGGAGGTGTCTCTGGTGTTTAAGCTAAGTGAGATTTGAGTCTAAATCAGTACCTTTCCTCTAGAGGTTCATGTTTTTATATAGTTTAGAGTCTATATTGAATTGGGATTTAGTTTTTCAGTATAAAGGACACATCTTGGTGTCCGTGTTGCCCAAGAAAGAGCACGAAGAAGAAACTACACTTCGTCTTTATTGTCTCTCTTCTGGAGGAAAATAAGCAGTGGGGATTGCTATTGTTATTTTCAAGGCAGAGACAACTTTTACTCAAATGTTCTGCCACCATTCTTTGCTACAGGGTAGGCTAGAAACAGAACAAAGTCTCCCTGGTTGCTGAGAAAGCTACTAGACAGTACACACTTTGCTATTCTACATGCAGTGTTACTCCTGACTAGTTCTGGGCACTTGGTCCATTGCTGCACCTAAAAGGTGACTACAGAACCCATGTTGTCCTCTAGAACAGCACAGCAGGAGATTGCAATATAACAATGAACCAGCTCCTAGAAACTTAACATAGCTGCTTATCCAGCCCATTCTTATACTGATGCTGGAGGAGAGCCACAGTGGATGTTATTTTGTTTCTACACTGTGCCAAAATGCTGAACTCACTGCTTTGGAATGTTTCTGTAAATCAAGCCTGAAAGAACATCTGAATATTTTTCCATTTCTTTTTTCCTGGAGATAGAATTTACTGATTCGTTTACAGGATCACTAAACTTTTACAGATAGATTAAATCAGTACTCTTTATTATAGAAAGACACAGTCACTGGAAAAAATAAATAAAACAAACCACACTGACATGTATGCAGAGAGACCAGCAGATGAATAAACTAGAAAGTACTCATATGATCCATGCTTAGCCACATTTTCCAGCACAGAGATGTTTGAAATGAGAACACATCTGGTTTATATTATGTCTAATACTGTAGTAAAAAGATTTCAAACTCTCAGAACACAAATCTTTATGCAGTTAAAAAACAAAACAAAAAAAAACCAGTAACTTCAGTTGTCCCCATGAAGAAAAAAAGGGAATGTTAACAGGAAGTTGCAGTTGTGTCTGAATGAAGTGATTTTCATTCTTTTTTAAAGAGCTGGGATTATGTGTTTCCCCGCGTTCTTTGTGTAATTAGTAACCTAGGGATACGCAGAAAAAAACAACTGGGCACACCCTTTTCTCAAGCAGAAAAATGCAGCCACAAATGATCAGTGCGGCAAATTATTTAATCATGTTTAAGTATTTTCCATAGTTAAATAATTTCAAGGTTGTTTGAATTCTCCTGCAGCTGTACCCTTTTGTGTGGATTCTTTTCCGTGTCCTTGTGGCTGTGTGGAGTTGCAAGTTTTGTTTACGTGCATTGTATGCGAGATCCAGCCTGGTTAAGATTCAGGTTTGAGGTTTTCTGCCTTGTAGAAAATAGTATCCGTGCTTTGTTTCTTTCTTTAAAGTTTGTTCTTGCAAAGAGTATTATCAAATTACTAAAGATAAAAGTCGTTGGCTTGCTCTTAATAAAAATTTTAAAACACAACACGAATAATAGAAGGTGGGCGTTGTGTCTTGTAGCATAGACTCTATAATGGAACATATACACTGAGAAAGAAAGGTTAAGTGTAGCAATTATAACTGCAATGTGGCATGAAGTTTGCTGATGAGAATAATCAGTGTAAACCTCTTCCAAAATAAATCCTCATTTAGAAGTCAAAAGAATTTAAATGCGTGACTCTCAGGGGATTAAAATCACTGGGCTTCCAGAAGCAGCATCTAAGCAGCTGGTGGACATGATATGCTAAAGAATTTAGTATAAATTGCAACCTTCAAACAGAGGAGGAATAATGAAATGGTTAGTACTGTGAGTTAGCATTTCCTGATCAGGCATGGGTGTGAAGTTTCACTTCTCTTGGTTATTTGGGCAGCTTAAAGGAAGCACTAACCATAGCACTAAGGGATTAATTAGTTTTGACACAAAAGCAACACTGTTTAATAGTCAGCCAACAGTAGTTCATTGAGTTCATGATGATAAGCTAAGTATTTCCCTGTGGTTACTGGAGGGGAAGTATCATAGGCCTAGTACTTATAAGGTATTATCTGAAGTGATTTAAAATCTGCTTCTAAATGTGGACTTTACATTTGTCCTTGATGTCTTATTCAGTGCTAGACCAAAATGTTTAAAGCGCTTGTGTCAGGATAGGTTTTTTTGCTTTACTTCTGCAAAGCTGGAAGAGTTTAAGAGACGTGTCTGACTGGGTACTACAGATACTTAAGTCCCAAGCATGGTGAAAAAGGTACTTAAGTAGAGTTAAGAAGTGATACTTATTTCTTGTCCACTGTCAAAACCAGCTGATGAACTGGATCAGGAGTCAGGGGAATTAAGCTATTCTGAAAGCCGAAACTATCACAGTTCATGGTGTCATGACACCAGTGTGATCTTGAATTAAGTGGGCAAATGTTGTCTGCCTAGGCAAGAGAAAGAAAGCTGAAATAGCTTCAGCAAAGAGCAGTGTCCTTTGATGATGAATAAGTGACAGAAAGTCTTTTCACCAGTAGTGGAAGGAAAGGACTCTTTGTCACCTTAAAATCATGACTTCAGGAGAGATCGCATGCAGTCCTGCCTGAAGGTGAAAAGTCTTCAGAGTGCAGAGGAACACAGTGACTTCACAGTAGTCGTGCAGAGGATTGGGGATCTAGCTACATACCAGAAGCAAGTACAGTAGCAGACCTTGTGGGAAAGCATTAAACAGCAGTGAACTCATTATGGATGTGGTGTCACATCAATAGCTGCTGTATCTGACTTGGCTGAATTGATATTACCTGACTCAACCCAAAGATTAGAGACCTAAGAGAAGCATCTCAGCAAAAAGGCTTTATTTAAGACCCAGCAGTGACCTAGAGGCATTCCTTGTTACTTTTGAAAATATTACTTCAGCTTGTTGAGTAGCTGTATGAACAAAACCAGACTGGAAGTGGTCTTGGGCAACCTGTTCTAGTTGACTGTGCTTGAGCAGAGGGGTTGGATAGCTGAACTTTAGTGGTCCCTTTCAACCTCATCAGTTCTGTGGTTCTGCTAAGGAAGGGATGAAACAACCCAAATTCAGTGAACAGGACGACTTTGGGGAAGGCAAAAGACTAACTGCCTAAACCTTAGAATTTGGCTAAAGCTTAGAATCATGTTAAGATAGTGTACAGGCTGAATATTAGGTTTCTCATTCTTGCTAGAGTGGAAAAAACCTGAAGGCTGTTGTGGTCCAACCTGTTAAAGGAGGGGGAAACAACTTCAGAGGCAAGCAAGTAGTCACATAGACACAGACTTCCTCTTGAGTCTTCTGAAAGTGGTCAGAATTTTACAATTACTATGTGTTCAAATGTGTCCATAGTTGTCATTAGCAGAGGACAGATGAGGATGTGGAAATGGAAATGTGTGCTGTTCTTGAGTTAAAGTCACCAGATAGGAGAGTGTGGTTACTGAAACAGTCATCTGTGTGATTTGAGACTGGGTGACTTCTGAACTGAAGTAGTTTTTGGAGTTAAGCGCTTCAACTCATATCAAATAAGAATATTTGGAATTGAAAGTTTTTACTGATTAATTTTGCATAGAGAAGTTGATTTCTTTCAGTATCCAGCTATGTAAATGAAATTCGAGCATTTGTTCTTTCCAAACTGTAGGAATGGTTTCCTGTTTGCTTTCAAAGCTATTAACATGTTGCAAGGGTATGTAATAAATGCATTAAGTTACACTATATTTTTGTCATAACTGCTGTGGGATTTGCCATCATTATGGAATGAACCTTCTCTGCTGTTCTTTGACTATTGAATAGTATCAATGTCTGCATGACACCTTCTCTTTAACTAGAAAACTTTAGTCAAATATAAAGGGAGATATTCTTTATCTTGTGTAATGTCAAATTTACTTGGCTTCTGGCTGGACGCCAGGTGCCCACCAAGCTGCTCTGTCACGCCCCATCCCCTCAGCTGGACCAGGGGGAAGAAAATGAGATGAAACTCGTGGGTGAAGACAAAAGCAGAGTAATTGAAGAAGCAAAGCAATGCTGTATGTGGAAGCAAAAGAAAACAAAGACTTATTCTCTGTTTCCATCAGCAGGTGATGTCTGGTCCCTTTTCCAGGAAGCGTGGCTCCAAACATGTAGCAGTTGCTCAGAGGACAAGCCGATGCCTGCACTGCCACCCCCCCACCCCCCCCCCTTTTCCCAGCTTTTATAGTTCAGCTGATATCACATGGCATGGGATATCCCTTTGGTCAGTTTGGGTCAGATGTCCCAGGCATGTCCTCTCCCAAGATCTTGTCCCCACCATCCCACTGCAGGGGGAATGCTGAAAAAAAAACAGACCAGTCTTGGTGCTGTGTGAGCCCTGCCCAGCAGCAGCCATAACATGGGTGTAGTTAATTTTTGTGCTTAGCTAAAGAAAAATTGTAATATGTAATACCTGGAATGTATATGCACAGGAATTTAATGGTTTGTACTTTGCAAAAAGTAAATTATGTTATGATACAGCACCTGAGGGTGGCTACAACTGCTTTTGCTCCGTGTCAGAAATGCCTTTAGCTTCTTCATGAAAAAGCACGGTAATCTATTCAGAGGGACCTTGGTCAAGTTCTTCACTTAGGGAACTTTTTTTCTACTTTGGCAGCAAAGCTGGTATTTTGTTTGTAAGACATGTTTTTCATAATATTTACAGATTGAAATTAACTTGGGTTTCCTTTGGCAATAATCTCAGTTATTGCAATAATCCACTTCAGTATAGGCGTAAACTCTTATTACATAATGTGGGAGCAAAATACAGTGCCAGATATCTCGACACCAATGCCACACTGTTAGAAACTCTGCCTAAAAAGTTTCTCAGGTTAAAAGTGCATGCAGCTTTCACTTTTTTGAAGAGGATGGGGGTGACAGATGGAGTCCGAAAGCAGGCAGAAGTGTAGCTCAGGAAAGTCTAGCACATAATGTCAGATCTTCTGGGCAGCTTCCTTTGGTAGGTTTCTCTATAGAGCTATATCAAAACATTCTGAAAATTAGAGGCAAGGAGATGAACCTCTTCCAAAATGTAGAGAATAGGCAAGAAGGTGAATTTTGTGAAGCCTCTAGTAAGCATGTGAACTGCATTTCTTCTCTTTCTCTGTTGTAATTGCAAACAAGTATGTATGTCCTTTTGTGTCTCTTTCTATGTAGTGCATCTGTCATATCTAGCTTTTACATACTACTTCTCATCTGAGACTTTGCAAAGCTATATAGGGAAGATATTACATTCTTCAGTTTACCAATGAGAATTCACTGTCTGAAACAAGTGACATGACTGTTGAAACATTATTTCCAAAAATGGACATAAAATTTATTTAAGTTTAGCTTTTTAGCCTCTTTTTGGTTAAAGCTGCATCTTCTGTAAACAACAGCAGCACATTTAAGCAGTGAAACAAAATACAAATTAGCAGTACACGATCATTAGATAACATTTGCAGTGATCTTTTGTCGTGACTTGGGTTTTCAAGTCATGACTGGAGTTGCTTGGTTGACACTAGCAAAAGACAAAAGGAAACTTGCATTTGATATATACTTGCATTCTAATAATGATTTTTACTTCATTTCAG